>KE511276.1:0-14093 GCA_000441515.1 Elaeis oleifera | reverse complement strand
CTTCTTTTGAGTATGATCCCATAGGTTTGAACCTAAGTCAGTAGCATAAAATATATTCTTGAACCAATCGATGTAACCATCTAGCAATGAGATCCGATGTCTGGATAGGTCGAATGATGGTGAAGCAACATTCAAGAACCTATTGGCGTATGGTTACCGTAAATTTATCTCTTTGACCTTAATGATCAAGAATGACCTAAGATTTAATTATCAATCCTAGATAAGTCATCCATATTATATTCTAATCTTTCAAATCCATCACATAGATTATCCGAGCTCAGATTTTGCTAAATTGAAATACATTGATATTAACTCCTACTAATTCAGAGGGGTCAGTCCCATCTTGACTCATGCACTGACTTGACAAGTACTTGACTGCACCCAAAAATCTTTCATCACTAAATTATAAACTAAAATAGTATGACACCAAAGTATAGTGAGTTGCTTGCAAGTCACTGTGGTGATCTCAAGTCGGAGGGATATTTATACTCATATCCTTCGTGAGCTACCCTTGATAGCAGAGTGCTCCACAGTTGGTCATGTTCTATGACGATATACTCCTACATCTCACTTGCATACTATATCAGTGTCTCTATACTATTTGATTATGAGGACAACCAACGCATATGGCACATAATGACCTACACTTGACATTGCTATCATCCTAGTAATAGCGTATCATTTAGTCGTAAACCAGTTTAAGGACTACACGATAAATCCTCCTTTATCGATCAAAGTAATTCTAAGAACTTCATCAAAATATAGGAGTTTATTAGAAGATGTAATCTTGTGATGAAAATGATCAAATAATTTTATTATTTATTAATTCATATATATTTATAATTAGTACAATCATCAAACGATTGGCTTTAGGATATAATTTTCAACAGCAAATTACATAAAAAAGTAGTTACATCTAATCTTCATAATCAAAATTCTTTTGATTTAAAATCATAAAATTTAGATATAATCAAAAAAAATTTATGATTTAATATAAAATGTTTGCATGAGAGAATTGCTTCAAAACCTAAATCATGTTGATACTAAACTTAATTAAGAATTAAGTGTTGAATTGATTAGATCTAAAATTATGATTTAAGATCTAATGACATTGCATAAAATATAGGGCATGGGTTAGCTCAAATCAGGTCCTATTAATTGGGTTAGAGCTAAGGTTAGAATCGAAGAGCTAATTGACCATGTAGAGAAATTGATTAAGTCTAACCAAATATTGAATTAGATTAAATCAGAATTTTTTTAATACAATAGTTGTAGATGGTCAAGTCCATGTCTTTGATTAGAGCAAATAGATCTTGATTGTGGCTCAGTGGTTGTACCCGAATTATTAGGTTGGTCAAATTAAACTAATTAATTAATTGATGTCTAAGATAAGTTTGACATTTCGATCAGTGATTTTTAATTAGAAGCAGCTTATCTGACCATTTTGATGGTGTCTAAGGCAAGCTTGGCAGACCCTCCTATCGATCTCACTTATCTGGCCAATTTGATGAATTATATTTTGATTAGATCACTAAGTAATTCATGTTAACTCATTCCATTAAGATTGATCAATGTGACTGATCTAGGTGCCAGTTCAATCAGCATGACTTTAATCCGATTCAATGACTTGGTGAAGTCAATGGGAGGATTATGGTTTACTTGTTGATATCTTCTCTTCTCTTTTCTTAATTCATAATTAATTTTTAATTATTAGGTCCCTTAAATGAGATGGTTATGGTGATAACTGAATCATAGCCTTCCATTAAGTTTGATGATAATGGGTTCGTTAGTATGATGATCATTAAAGGCCTTAAGGCCTGGTGCTCATCTGCTATTAGAATTATCATTCATAATATGATAATTTAGTCGAGTCTTTTTGTCAAGTGGTCAGATTAGCCAGCCAAACTCAGGTCTGATTATTTGGTAGTTGGACTCGTAAGTATGATCATATTAATGGTTGGACCTAATCAGGGCTTGAAGAGAAGATCAAAGTCAACTAAAAGTTATCTAGGGCTAAATCAATTACTAAAATTATTTGATGAATAATTGGTTAATGAACCTACCATGAATGCATATAGGTGAGCCGATCAAAGTCGGACTCATGTGTAGTCTGTATGGATTTTAGTACCTACTAAGAAATTAAAGTAATTCTTTGAGTTGGAGATAGAGGCTACTAATTCATATAAAATAGTGGAAGAATCTTTAGACTAAAGTCCATATCTTTAGACTTAATTAATTCATATACTGATTAAGTTTAATTTTTTTTATGTAGATATGGCCTGAACTTGTCGCTTCGATTACTGTTGCATAGTGAGAAGTTGATGGGATCTAATTTTGATAACTGATTTGAAACTCAAAATCATCCTGGAGCATGAGTGGATCTTGTATGTCATTACAGATTCGACACTTGTGGGCCTGCTCTCAATGTTTGTGGTGCAGTTTGAAATACTTATTTGAAGTGGCTCAATGACCACACTATGGTTCATTGTATAATGTGGGCTTCAATGAATGATGAGTACAGCTGAAAGTTCAAAGAAGCTCAGCTAGAGGATATGCTCAAGGTGTTGAGAGAGTCTTTTGGTACTCCAGACGATATTGAGAGGCATAAGACTAGTTGTATCATTTTCAATGCTCTGATGAGGAAGAGAGCATCAGTCACCGATCATGTATTGTACATGATCGAATGGATCAAGCGATCGAGCAAACTCGGCTTCCCCTTGCATGAATAGTTGGGGAAGGATGCGATCCTGAACTCCTTGCCCAAATCCTATTTATCGTTTCTCAGTCATCTTAGAATAGCGAAGCCTGTAGTCAACTACCATGGTTTATTGGGGTTGCTACATACTTTTGAGAAGGATCATTAGCTCCATAAGGAGATGGTGAATATAGTAGGAGGATCTTCTTCGGATGGACGTCATCTCTTTAAGAAAGGAAGAAAAGAAGAATAAGAAGGTGCAAAGTGCTGGGTGTCAGAACAGAAGCCCAAGTTCAAGACCGACCAAAGTTAGGCAGAGTGCTTCTATTGCAAGAAGCAGGGTCACTAGAAGAGGAACTGTCCTCAATACTTAACTTTCTTGATCTAAACAAGCCAAAAAAAAGAAGCAATCGATTGCATATTTTTGATACAATGATCTGGATATTGCATATCGAAAGCTCTATTAATATTTGTAATTCGTTGTAGGGTCTTCAGGTCAGTAGGAGATTTGAAGATGGTGAGAGATTCCTGAATGTTGGAGATGAAAGATCAGTTTTAGTTCTAACTTTAGGAATTATCAAGCTTGTATTCGAGTATCATTTTATTGTTCTATGAATGTCATTACTATCTCAATTTCTTTCAAATGTTATTTTTGCAGGTCTTTTAGCCAAATCAAATTATAAAATATCAATAAAAAAAATTTATGATATCATTTTGAATGGTGTTACTATAATGTGTGGACAGTTGAATAATGATATCTATATTGTATCTACACTTAATGTAATGTATATGCCTAATAAATGTCCTAGGATAGTCGATGTCACGGATGCCTATCTTTAACATTGTAGGCTAGGTCATATCAACAAGAACAGGATGAACAGACTAGCTTAAGAAGAGATTCTTGATAAAATGATTATGAATTGTTGCCTATCTGTGAGTCTTGTTTACTTGAAAAGATGACCAAATCATCTTTTACTGAAAAGGTGAACGAGCTAGTGATGTTCTGAGTCTGGTACATACTAATGTATGTAGATCCATGAGCACAAGTACCAAAGAGGGTACCATTATTTCATTATGTTCACAGATGATCTATCTAGGTATAGGTATGTTTACTTGATAAAATATAAGTCTAAATCATTTGAAATGTTCAAACGGTTCCGTAATGAAGTAGAGAAATAAATTGAAAAGAATATTAAAACTCTTTGATTAGATCGAGGAGGTGAATATCTTTTCAATAAATTTCTGACATATCTTGAGGAGAATGAGATTCTCTCTCAATGGACATCTCCTGGAATGTCACAACATAATAGTGTATCGAAAAAGAGAAATCGAACCCTATTGGATATGGTTCTATCCATGATGGACTTTTCTAGTCTGTCGATATCTTTTTGGAGATATGCACTCGAGTCGGCTTGTTATATGCTTAATAAGATTTTAAAAATTATAAGTAAATATCATATGAGATATGTATAGGATGTAAGCCAGGGCTCTCTCACATTAGGATTTGGGGATGTCCGGCTTATGTCAAATGTTTGAAAATAGATAAACTTGGAGCCAGATCTGATAAATATAATTTTATAGGATATCCCAAAGAACTAAGAGGTATTACTTCTACCTTGCTGATGAACAAAGTTATTTGTCAGCCTTAGGATAGTATTTTAGAAAAAAATTCTTTGGAGAAGGAATTAATACCTCTAAGGTTGAACTTAAGAAAGTTCAACAGATAGAACCGATACAATCTAGTGAACCCACAAAATCGGATTTGATGATGTCAAACCCGAACCTATTGTAGAGGTACTATTAAGGAGATTCGATAGAATATCACATCAACCGGACAAATACTATAATTTCTTGATCCAGGACGGAGATCCTATTGAGCTTGATGAGAATAATGACCTGATCACCTATATGGATGCAATACAGAGGTCTGACTTTGATAAATAGCTTGAAGCCATAAAATTCAAAATGGAGTCCATGAAGATCAATGATGTATGAATATTAGTTGACCCACCTGAAGGGGTTAAACCCATGGGGTGTGAGTGGGTCTTCAAAAGGAAGAGAGGTGCAGATAGGAAGATGGAGACCTATAAAACCTGTTTGATTGCCAAAGATTATCGTCAGCATTATAGTATTGATTATGATGAGATATTTTCTCCTATGGCATTGCTCAAATCCATTCGGATTGTACTTACGATAGTAGCACACATGGACTATGAAATCTGACAAATGGATGTGAAAATAGCTTTTCTAAATAGAGAGCTGGAAGAAAAGGTGTATATGATACAGCATAAGGGTTTCACATCCACAGATGAGTTCAAAGTATACAAGCTTTAGAGGTCTATTTATGGGTTGAAGAAGGCATCTAAGAGTTGGAACATGTGTTTTGATAAGGTTATCAAAACGTATGGCTTCATTAGGAATAGAGAAGAACCCTACATTTACAATAGGTAAATGACTCTGTGGTTGTATCCTCATTCTGTATGTAGATGATATTCTTTAATCAGAAATGGCATCCCTGCATTATAAGGAATAAAGTCTGGTTATCATCTTAG
Source organism: Elaeis oleifera (assembly GCA_000441515.1). Lineage (NCBI taxonomy): Eukaryota > Viridiplantae > Streptophyta > Magnoliopsida > Arecales > Arecaceae > Elaeis > Elaeis oleifera. The sequence continues at coordinate 8,846 of KE511276.1, read as the reverse complement.
TTCTCTATGAAGGATTTGGGAGAAGCATCCTACATCCTTAAGATGAATATCTATAGAGATAGATCGAAAAAGTTGCTTGGATTGTCTCAGTTCACGTATATAGACACCATGCTGAAGTGGTTCAGCATGAAGAATTTAGGAAAGCTATCTCTAATAGGCCATGGAATTTCTCTCTCGAAGAGGGATTGTCTGACAACTCCTCAAGAGAGAAAGCGTATGAATAGAGTTCCATATGCTTCAGTAGTGGGTTCTATAATATACACCATAACATGTACAAGACCAGACATGGCATACTCACTAAGGGTAGTAAGTAGATACCAGTCTAATCCAGGAGAAAATCAATGAAAGATCGTAAAGATCATTCTTATGTATTTAAGAAATACTAAGGATCAATGGCTTGTTTATGATGAAACTGACTTGAAACTAGTGGGGTTCACTGACTCCAACTTTTAATCAGACCATGACGATAGCAAGAGTGTGTCGGATTGTATTTTTATCCTAAACGATAGAACAATCTACTGAAAAAGTTTCAAACAGCACACCGTGACTAATTCTATTTGTGAGGTAGAGTATATCGCAGCATCTGATGCTGCGAATGAAGTTGTATGGTTGTTAAATTTTATCGACAAGCTCAGAGTGGCACCCTCCGTCGATGGCCCTCTCCTGTTATACTATGACAGCATTGGAGCCATTGCTCAAGCTAAAGAGCCGATGTTCCATCAGCGCATCAAGCATATTCTACGCTGCTACCACCATATCCAGGAGATCGTGGATCGAGATGACGTCGATCTTCAGAAGATCGATGAAAAAGAGAACCTAGTTGACCTATTTACTAAAGCTCTCAAAATCAAAGAGTTCGATGATCACAAGTCGGAGATAAGTATACGATACTGTACCGATTGGTTTTGATCCAAGTGGGAGTTGTTAGAAAATATATCATAAAGCCAATCGTTAGTCTATTGACGATTATGCTCATATTTGTAATTGTATATAATTTTATTAATAAAATTATTAATTTTTCATCATATTTATCCATCTTATTTGAACTCCTGTGTTGTGATGAAGTTTTTAAAACTATAATTAATCGACAAAGGAGGATTTGTCGTTTAGCCTTTAAAAATGTTCATGACCAAATGATATGTTGTTAATAGGATAATAGCAATATTCAGTATAGGTCATTGTGTACCAAATGAGTTAGTTATCCTCTTAATCAAGGAGTGTGGAGATACTGGTATGGCATAAAGATAGAATGTAGGAGTACATTCGCATCGAACATGTCCATTTACGGAGCACTCTGCTATCAAGAGTAGCTCATAAAGGGTATGATATAAGCGTCCCTCAGATCTGAAATCACCATGGTGACTTGTAAGCAACTCACTATACTTTAGTACCTGACTATCTGAGTTTTTAATTCAGTGATGGAAGATCACTGGGTGCAGTCAAGTATTTATCAAGTCAGTGTATGAGTCAAGATGGAATTGACCTTGTGAATTAGTAGGAGATATGCATCAGTGTATTTCAATTTAATAAAATATTGGCTAGGATAATCTATGTGATGGATTTGAAAGGTTGAAATACAATGTGGTCAACTATATTAGGGTTGACAGTCAAACCCTAGGTCACTATGAGTATTAGGGTCAAAGGGATGAATTATATGGTAACCATACATCAATAGGTTCTAGAATATTGCTTTGCAATCCTTTGACCTATCCGAATGTCAGATCTCATTACTAGATGGTTACATCGATTAGTATAAAAATTATTCCTATGCTACCTACTTAGGTTCAAACCTATAGGGTCACACACATTGGAAGATTTGGTCAGATCTGATAGTTAAAAAGTCCAATTGGATTATGACTCTAGTGAGGAGCCCCACTAGGACTCTGAAAGAGAGTCCCATTGGATCGAGACTCCACTATTAATAAAAATTAATTAGTAATTAGATTGCTAATTGATTCAATTTGATTGAGTAAAGAGCTTTAGATCAAGTCTAATTGAATTGGATTCAGTTTGACTTAGATTGGGTTTGATTTGATCAAACCAGATTATAAAAAAAATTTGATCCTGATTCGATCAAAACTTGGACTCAACTAATTTCTAATTGGATTAGAAATTTATTGAGATAATTGGGCTCCTAATTAGATTAGGTTCATTTCTAACATTAGGTTTGTTAGATATATACCCTAAAAGCCAATATGACTGACATATTGTAATATATCTAGGATATAATTTTATACTTAATACATTGATTTGATCAATAAAAGATAAATTTATTTTCATTCAAGTATGATGTGTCCTTGAATCATCCATGAAATTATTTGTGATACATATTCTCAAAGTGTTGAGAATTAGAGACATGTATTTGATACCTAAATACTTTCGATCATAAGATCATCATAAGGATGGTGATTGATCTAGATAGACTGACACACAGATCACTTTCTTTAGGATAGATGAGTCTCTGATCTACAGTATAAAGACACTAAGCGACGAGTGCGAGTAGTTGTTAGAGAACAACTAGTACTGAGCGTGACTATACGAGAGATCACTTGAATTTTATTCAATCGTTAGTGATCGTCTCGATGCTGTAGTTGTGTAAATGGTCTTTAACCTGAGATTATACTACTACTCGTAGTGAGGCTGCTGGGGTTTGACTGACACATAAACATGGGTCTCAATAAGTCCTTGTAGTGGATGTTGGCGACAGTTGGTCCACTATAAGAGTAGGATGTATATCAAGATGAGATCTATCAATCTTGATGGAGAGGAGTAGTTTTATGAGATTTGAAAGGCTAAGTCCAAGAATCTATGGCCATAGTAGTGTGTTTGATGGAAATTTTTTTATAGGAATCACATTTGGACTTGAACTAATCAAATCTATCATATGACTAATGTTGAGGTTTGATGATTTATCCATGACCTGCCATCAAGTCGGGACTCACGATAGAGGGATTGAATCACATGTTAACTACACCTAGAGATTCATTTCAGTTCGACTGTGTTGTCACTACATATTGGTAGGTATCATTGGTGGATTGTGAGAGCTTAATAGGATTATTTTGGATCGACAATCTTTGATGAGTTAGAGTGAAATTATTCTGACTCATTGAAAAGAGTTTCAATGATACTTTGATAGAGATTATTATATATCTTACTATCAAATAGAATTAAATCTATGGGGTCACACAACAAAAAATTAGGCCTGAAATTAGCAATTGAGCTTTTGAAGTGTCAATTGGGTTTAGAGAAATCTAATTGGGTTCAAGATAACCTTGCTAGCATATGGTTGGAACCAATTCTTCTTTTCGTTTGAATTTTTTATTTGATAAGATAATTTAAACTTAATTACTTGCTAATAATCTAAATGAATAAGATTTATTAGACTCTAATTATTGGGCATCTAAGATTTTGGATCATATGAATTAAGGGTGCAAGTCTCTTATTAATTTCCTTGATAGTTATTATGGGGTGCTACCTTGATTGGATCAAGTTGGGCATATCCAATGATTAGAGGGCCTTTTAATCTGATATGGCGCATCCCTTGGGTGCAAAAGAGGATGTGTTTAATTAGGTGCAAGGGCTCCAAGAGTTGGCACCTAATAGGATTCCTAAAGGAAGTTAAACAACTTAAGTTATTAGGAAATCTAATGCAAGTAGGACTTGTATTATGAGATTGAATAGGATTCAATCCTCATACCTATTTAAAGAGACCTCTTCTAAAGTCCCAAGAGCATCCAACCAGCAACCCCACACACCATAAAGAGAAGCCCCATGCCCTCTCTTCTTCTCCCTCCCTCCTCCCCTCTCTTCTCCTTGGGACATCCTACACATCCCCTTTTGTTGGGGTGTCCCTTCTTCCTCACTCCCAAGGCTGTTGGGTATCCCTCCTTTGCTGATTTTTAGAGCTTGATAGGAGCACAAAGTAAGGGAGAGGTAAGAGAAGAAGAGAAGAAGAAGATCAAGGAAAGAAATCAAGTGTTGATCACAATTCAGGCTTCGTTCAGATTCAACAGGCTAAATTTTCTTAGAGAAGAAAATTCAATTTGAAGAGGGCTATTCCAGGCTGATCCTGAATGGATACCTGTAGAGACCAAATACTTATGTGGCTAGAAGAAAATCTCTTCTCTTCTAGATCCAGATTTGAAGAAAAGATTACGAAACAAGTATGCGATTTGATCACAATCTGAATTTCAACGTATGTCAATTTCAACATATGAACTAGATCCTTGTGGTTTTATATTTTTATGCATGCATGATTCTAATTAAAAGTATTTTAATCTTATATTCTGATGTGATTCTTAGAAAATAAAGTTTTGAAACACACATACATGCCCTAACCTCGAATTTCAATAGTGGTATCAGAGCCACGAGTTTCATATTGCTGAAATTGTCATACATATTTTGAAAAGAATTTCAAAATCTGCTTTATTCTTGATACATGAGATGTATAAATAAATTTTGAATCTGATATTTTATTTTGAGTTTGATTTTAGAACATATAGTTGATATGTCAAAGCATGTATAAATCTGAATTTTGATCTAGAATTATTCTAGTTCATATTCACATGATGTGTAGATGCATGTATGAACCTGAAATTTATTATGACCTAATTTATAATTCATATATGAGATATGTAATTGCATGCTTAAGGTTATGAAATTACTTTTGATATGATCCATGATTAGTATATGAGATATATGATATCATGTAGTAGATCTAAATTTTATATGCATATATGTGATATATGTTTGTATGTTGAATCTGAAAATTATTTTTATGATTTAAAACTTACTTTCATGTAAAGAATTTTTGATCTGAAATTTGATTTTAGAATCTGAAATTAGTGTTTGTGCATGAGAATTTTGATTATGAAAAAATCAAAAATTAGGTCATATAATAGGATTACATCTAAGATTTTTGATTTGAATCATATGGATCTAATTCAATTAAGTAATTGATTGATCTGAGTCAAGTATTGATTAGGGTTAGATCAATTAAATTAAATGATCATACAATTATTGTTGATCAAATTGATTAAGTCTCATATGTAGAATCGATTAACCTAAGGACCTAATTTGGCTCGACGGTTTGAGCTCGATTCGCTAGAGTTAACCTTTTTGGACCAATTGATCTATTGGTGTTTAAGATAAGTAATTGAGACATGATTATTTAATTGGTTCTATTTGCTTATTTGGCCAATTTGTTCATGTCTAAGGATAGCAACAGGGGGACCCCACCGATCTCGACTTACCTGGCCAATTTGAAAGGTTGAATCTTAAATTGGGTTGCTTAGCGGTTTAGTTTAGCCCATGCCAATTAGATCGATCAAATGATGACTGATTAGATGAGATCTAGACTTAAATTTCTCCATAAGTATTAAGTCCATAGGTCTTCCACCGTTGTAGATGTGTGGACGTGCTATCGGCATTGATTGTTCTCGACTGGTCACAGTGGCTCAATTGCATCAAGAACATGCAACCACTGTATTAACAAAGAGTAGCTCTAGGGTAAGGATGGGGTTGGACCCAATAACTGTTAGGTGAGGGATCCAATGACGGCCTTGTACCTGTTTATGAATGGTGGGTCGAGCTTAACTAAGAAGTGTGGGCAATAGCTGTTAGGTGAGCCCACATGACTTAGAGACCAAATCGCTGCAACATGCTTAGAGAAATATCTAGACAAAGAGTTGCCTACGCATCGATGTGTATATTACCAATAACTGTAAGATGAGGTGCATATTATCGATGGGACCACAGCATCCATTAGGAATCCTTTATTGCATTAGGATTTTAATTTTCTTCTCAAAGAGTGGAGAGATCTGATAAATTAGTGGGAGTCATTGTTTGCATCTTAAAATCTCTAGAAGCAAATATAATATTAAGTACAAAAGTCTAACTTGAATCTCTACTCTCACAGTTAAATAATGTCAGCCTCAAATCCTCTAGCCCGCATCCTTAAAACCAATCGTTTGATCAGTACAAATTATAAAGGCTAGCTTAGAAACCCCAGGATTATCCTGACCTCCAAAAAATTAGGTCATGTACTCGATCAAGAATCTATAGTGTCATCAAACCATCCTACTGCTGAGCAAAGGGTTGCTTTTGAGAAGTGGATGGATGAAGACAGACAGGTTAAGTGTTATGTGCTGGCATCTATGTCAAACGAGTTGTAAATCCAGTATGAGCATATACTTACTGTTGGGAATTTTATCCCAAAATCAATCGTCAGTCTGTTAATGGTTGTGCTTATCATTATAATTATATATGAATTATTAAATTAATAAATATTATTTGATTTTTTTATGACTGTGTACATCTCATTTTGAACTTCTGTTATGTGATGAAGTCCTTAGGACTATTTGATTCGATATAGGAGGATATATCGTTTAGTCCTTAAATGAGTTCTTGACCAAATGATATGCTATTACTAGGACGATAGACATATCAAATGTAGGTCATTATGTGCCATATAGGTTGGTTGTTCTCTTAACCAAGGACCGTGGAGACACTGGCATGGCATGCAGGTGAAATATAGGAGTACATTTCATTAAACGTGACCAACTCCGGAGCATTCTACTGTCAAGAGTTACTCCGAAGGGATATAGGTATAAGTGTCCCTCCGACCTGAGATCACCATGGTGACTTGCAAGCAGCTCACTATGCTTTGGTATCGGACTACCTAAATTTTTAATTTAGCAATGAAAGGTTTCTGGACATAGTCAAGTACTTGTGAAGTCAGTGTGTGAGTCAAGATGGAATTGACCCTCCGAATAAATAGGAGTTAATGTATTAGAGTGTTTCAATTCAGTAAAATCTTGGTCGGGGTAATCCATGTGATGGATTTAAAATTAAATATAATATGGATGACCATATCAGGGTTGGTAGTTAAATCCTAGGTCACCTTGAGCATTTGGGTCAAAGGGATGAATTATACGATAACAATATTCAAATAGGTTCTTGAGTGTTGCTTAGCATACATTCGGCCTATCCAAACATCGGGTACCATTGCTAGATGGTTACTCTGATTGGTACAAGAATCAGTTTCTATACTACCAACTTAGGTTCAAACCTATGGGGTCATACACACTAGAATTTCCTCTCCGATCACTTGGCTAATCTGAAGAGTGCCAGTCAATGGGGACTCTGGTGAAGAGTCGCACTGGACAGGGACTCTTGAGAAGAGTCCCACTAGACTTGGACTCTATCATTAATGAAGGATTAATTAGTGATTAGATTACAAATTAGCTCAATTTGATTGAGCATTAATATCTAGATCAAGTCTGATTGAATTTGATTCAATCAGGTCAAGTCTAATTAGGTTATGAGATGACCTAATCGGTAAGGAAGAAATGATCCTGATTTGATCGGATCTATGGCTCAATTTATTTATTAATTTGATCAAATTTAACTAAAGTTACAAGAGTCTAATTAGATTAGATTCACCATATTCTATTTGGGTCTAATTGGATTAGGTTTGAAAGAAATCTAATTGGTTAAACCCTAGAGTCCCAAATGAGTAGGACTCTATCCCTTGCACCACCTAAATTATCTCACACCTTTTATCACCACACAAAATTAGTTTGCATGTGAGAAAACTAAAAATAATCCTTATTTTGTCACTCATTAAAGATAGAAATTGATTGGTTTTGATTTGAAATCAAATTAATTAAATTTTAACTTAAAATCTTATCCATATCCTTCCACACGTTGGCTGCTTATGAAGGGGTCTATTGTATACGAGAAAAGGAGGTCTTCCCAACTAATTTTCATACCCAATTTTCTGTGATAAGTCCCTCTTTAAGTTATATATGGATGAGAAAATGTTGGAATTGAATTGAAATTCAAAAGAGTTTGAATTGTAACAAACTCCAGCTCTTATCCTGTTTTATCTGGTTTATGCGACAATCATAAAAGGCCACAATTTTGTATGACAAAATAAGAGATCTCTTCACCATAAGATACCAGAGAAAAAGAGGGTCAAAAATACTTCTTTGATATGTGAGGATTGGGTGGGTTTCCTTCCTCCCTGGTATGAACAAAAGAGGAGTCTGTTCTCCTCTTGGGTGAGAGACCTAGAACTGTTCTAGATTTTTGAGTGAGAAAAAACTAAAGAGAAGAGAGTCTTCATCTAAATTTCTCCACTATCCAGTATTCTTCTCTGATTCATCTTTGACATCAAAAAGGTTTGAGGTGATTGAAGAAGGAGATCAAGTCAGATCTGCCATCAGAAGCCGATTGCGCGAGCTAGCACTCCCGCAAATGGCTGATTGGTCTGAGGGGCTTCATGTGGACCATCTGTAGAGACTGGACGCTTGTGTGGCTGCTTGGCATTAGCAAGAGCTTCATACCATACTTCTCAGTAGTAAAAATCATCAACTCGTGAAAAGATGATGAGTTCTGAACTCTACCGACATAATCTAAAGGTTAGATCAAATTCAGGGCATCGATATAATCGATATAGTTTTTATTTATTTCAGATTTTATATGTAAATTTTTATATCATAGATCTTTAATGATAGTTTAAATCTGATCTAAAGTATGTTTAGAAGATTAAAATATTTAATATTTTATTATTCTGCTGTAAAATTTTAAAAATACATACTTTGAACTATCCATTTTTTCTTCATATGGTATTAGAGCAAAGTTTCTTATGATATAAATTTTTTGCATATAATCTGATTTTAATTATTTAGATTAGATCTAAACAGTTAATTTTGAATCTGAATAGTATAGTAATCTGATTAGATAGATCCTCATAGCCATCCGGTCATAGAAGAAATCAAGATTTTACTATCCTATTTACCCATTCGATGGGATCTCCTATGGCGTGTAGGGATGCTACGCAT
>KE511265.1:0-10166 GCA_000441515.1 Elaeis oleifera | reverse complement strand
TACAATCAATTTCAAATAAGAGGTTCTATACAACTAAATTAGTATTATGAAATATATCTTAAAGCCAATCATTTGGATAATTATGTTCTTTATAATTTGTATATAAATTATAAATTAATAAAGTTATTAGATATTTTCATCACAAATTGTACATCTTTCTTATTAGAACTTTTGTGTTGTGATGAAGTCCTTAGAACTATATGACAATCGATAAAGGAGGATTTATCGAATAGTTCTTAAATAATATTCTAGACCAAATGATACGTCATTAAAGGATGATGACGTTTATCGAGTGTAGGTCATTGTATGCCATATAGATTGGTTATCCTCATAATCAAGGAGTGTGGAGACACTGGTATGGCATACAGATGAGATATAGGAGTATGTCATCACTAAATAAGTGACTCACCTATGGAGCGCTTTGCTATCAAGGACAGCTCGTGAAGGGCATAGGCATAAGTATCCTTCAAACTTGAGATCACTACAGTAACTTGCAAGTAACTCACTGTACTTTGATGTCGGACTATCTATATTTCTAATGCAGTGACGGAAGACTATTAGGTATAGTCAAGTATTTGTGAAATCTGCGTGTGGATTAAGATGAGATTGACCCCTCCAGATTATAGGAGATAATGCATCACTGTATTTAATTTAGTAAAATCTCGATCGGGATAATCTATATGATAGATTTGAAAGATTAAAATTCAATGTGGATGACTCATCTCAAGTTTATAGTTAAACTCTTGGTCATCCTGAGCATTCAGGGTCAAAGGGATGAATTATGTAGTAACCATATTTTAAGATTTTGAATATTGCCTTACAAATATTCGATCTATCTGGACATCGAAAACCATTACTAGATGGTGACTTCGATTAGTACAGAAAATAGTTTTGTGCTACCGACTTAGTGTTCGAACCTATGAGTCACGCACAAAGTCAGGTAAAGTAGAAAAGAATTGAATTAATTTCTCTATGTTCAATTTGAAAGTACAAGATTTGATTAAATAGATTAGCTTAATTGATAATTAAGTTAAAGATCATATGAAATTAAACAGTTGACTATATCTAGCTAGCACTGGACATGAGGTGCAGATTTAATTTTGAAGATGATAATGATCTGATCAGTAATCCAAAAATTTATGAGAGATTAAATTTATGTCCTAATTAATTTAGATTGGATCTGATTTAATTAAGACTAATTGGGTTAAAAATCTAAATTAGACTTGGACCAAAATTCTAATTAGATTAGGATTGACAGACTCTTCAAGTTTGATTCGAATCAGGTTCGAATCGGCTTAAATTTGAGCCTAATTGGTTTTGAACTAAAGAGACCCAAAACCCTAGGACTCTCTCTCATATAGTGGCCGACTAAGAAAGATGTGGAGCACTAATGTTTCCACCCATATTTCTTGTTCAAGCATGAAGGAAATAGCGTGTGCAAGGTTGGCGTCCAATGCTAGATGGGTCTCCTTATTTGATAAGGATTGGAGTCTTAATCCTTATGGGCTCTAATTAGATGTGGGGCATCACCTATTTAAGGGGAGGACATCCAACTACCGGTGGTTATGCAATTTTGTGCAACAAAACTAATGTTTTGCATGGAGTTACTGGGCGCTCTCCTATCTTGGCGGGAAGAGTCCCCTCTAAGGCATGGAGATGTGATCTCTTCCATCCCTTGTTACCTTTTGAAGGAGCGATGTCCCAAAGATCATTCATCTTTCCTATGGAGCCTGATGTGTGCGCGAAGTAAAGGGCCTGCACATTCAGGCCTCGCGAGGCATCAGATTCAAGAAATCCCAAGATTCTTGATCCCTTCTTTATTGAATCTACTGCATACAAGGTATAATTTATAAAGGTTATAAATTAAATATAAATTTTTAGATGTACCATGGCAATCCGACCCTGGTTGGATTTTTTTCTTCAATTAAATGTATAAACTAATTAAACTTGAGAGGCTTACCTTGTCTCCAGCAATCATCCAAAAAAAAATCTAAATGATACATGCTTTAAGCAATTAGGATTTCTATTCTTATCATGAAGTTTTGATTAAGTTTAAGTGGGTTATTTTAAGTTAATTTGAAAAAAAAGCAACTAATGCTAAAAAGAAAGAAATCTATGGCTAGGATTGATCTCACCAAGCAAAATTGGAAGCTTTCTTTCTTCCTTTTTTTTCTTTGTTCTACAAAAAAATAAGAAGTTCGTAAGCTGTATTCACAAGAAAAAAATCAAAGAAATCAAAAACCTTAGTATTCATACCTTTTCTAACAACGACGCTAAAATTTTGATATATCGCAATGTTGTTGTTAGGATACTGAATTATCAATTTAAATTAATCTAATTTTTAAAATTAAAATATATAAAAAACAATGAGTCGGGTCTATTCCATAGAGAAGACAGTGCTGATTTAAAATTTTTGATTTTATAAAAAAATTAAAAAAATAATTTAAATCAAAAAATAAAATAAAAATAAAAAAATAAACTTAGTACTAAGATCTACTATTTAAATCTTAGCTTCTACTTGTAATAAAAATATAGAATAAGAATTTAAATACATAAAATAAATTTTATATTTATTAAAATAAATTAATTATAAAAAATTAAAAATAATAAATAAATAAACTATAATAAAGATCTGAAGTAGATTGGCACAGCCTCGTTAGAAAGATAATTGATGATCTCTCTTTCTTCTTTCAAACTCCTCAGAGCATGCTGGGCTTCTTCTTCTTCTCTTTGGATCCCTACAATTTCTTTCTATTTTTTTCTTTATTTTTTCTACAATATTCTCTATTACCAAACCCCCTATTTATAGATATAGATTTTTCCTGAGTCTTGGCAGTCCACAGACTCTCAAAACCCCTCAAATTTGTGTCCCAACTGTACCCTCTTTTTTTGGCCATCGGATCGTGATTGAACATCTCAAATTTCATCAAAATCACTACTCAACTCCTTATCTCAGTTAGCATCAATATGGGTCATCGGATCTGCTTAATCTTCTGCTCTGGACCATCTGATCATGCAAACGATCCCTTGTTGATTTGTTCTTTCGACTGGCAACAACCACAACCATCTGATTAGGCATGAGATTGATTTTCATCCATTGGATCGCACAAATCGCCTTCCGCTTGAATTCGCTCCCGTGCGCTATGATAAAACTAGAAATCACTATTCGCATAGGCCGCATGTGGACCTGGCATGCCTCGATCTATGCACCATCCTATGAGCTGCGCCCTATTCTATGGATCGCTCGTGGATCGAGCGGCCAGTCTATGATGCATCGAAGGCTATTTTGGATTGATTTTTGGGTAATTTTTGCTTGATTTTGAGCTTGTTTTGTTTGGATTTTGTCCCAACCAACTTAGAAGAAATATAAATTAAATTTTTCATTAAACTTCTTAATGGGTGTGAAATTATTTTAGTACTTAGATTAATCAATCAGCTTGATATCTATTTTCATAAATATGTTCAAATTTTATATTTTTAAATTATTTATTTTTGTAAGAAAGTCCAATTTAGTTATCAAATTAGGGTTTTTAGAAGATATTAGCACCATTAATTACCTAAAATACTTAAAATAAATATACAAATAGATAACTTATCACTAACCAACTATTGATTAGGTTCAATCAACTACTCAAAATCAGCAATGGATTCTAACCTGATCTAATCAATGACTCTAATTGTAGTTCAATTACTAGACCTAATTATTCAACCCATATCTTCATATATAAACATAAAATTTAGATTCTAAAAATAATTTTTAGATTATATTTCATTGCATGAATTAATGGCTTATGATCTCAAAATAATTTTAGATCTAAAGCTAATGTCATATATCATATATATGGTGTTTTAGAACTAAAAACTACAAAATATATATCACATATATAATTTTTAGATCTAAAATTAATATGGCATATATTTCATACATGCATAATTAGATCTAAAATAATGATTAAAATATTTTAAAAATATTTTTCAAAAATTTTATTTGCATCGTACTAGGACAATCTTTACAGTATAAAGAATAAATCTTATACCAGGACAACCTTATAGCAGTCCGATACAAATCTTAATCATTTTAATTCAGTTCTAATAAAGAATATGATATATCTTATATATCAATTTTTAGATCTAAAGTTATTTATTTATTCATTTTAAAAATTATTTTCAAAATTGATCAATCTTGTGCTAGGATAACTTTTTCAATATAGGGGGTTAACCTTATATCAGGATAATCTTATGGCAGCACAAGATCGATTTCTATTAATCATAACTATTAGATCTAAAATAGAAATTAGATCTAAATCTATTTTATGTATGTTAAGAATCTGTGGCTCTGATACCACTATTGGAGTTAGGTGATTTCAGCATGCAAAATTTTTTTCATCTCATGAAAATGTAGCGAAAAGCATAGATTAAATTTTAACCTATTGCATACCTTAGATCACATCTAATATCACCTAAATAGGATCTAAAATATATGATAAATTAGATTTATATATCTAAAATAGAGATAAAAGGATTAAAACTTACATCAGAATCGTTATCTACTTGCAAGCCAGTTCTAAATTGAATCCTAATTCTTTTGTAGCTACGCATGTGCTTGGCTTCTATGGATATCCATAGAGGACTGAGGTAAGTTTGAAGCCTTCTTGATCATCAAGATTCTAGCCTCTTTTAGATCTGCTCCACAGGATTGGATCTCTTCGTAGAAGAAGACTGGACGAACACCTTCGCGTAGGACACTCGAAGAAGATGCAAGAAGAGAACCCTTTCTCTTCTTTTCTCTCCTTTCTTTATCTCTTTTTTCTCTAATTTTTCTCTTTTTTCTCTTTCTTTTACTATGAAAATCTGATGGGAACTTGGTTGGGGCATCCAAGAGGTGGGACGCCCCTCTTATAGGCACAAGAGTGGGCGGCCACAAGGAGTCCCATGCCAAACCCTAGGAGGAATCCAATTCCTCCTTAATCTCCATGCCAAAATAAAGAGAAGTAAATTAAACAATTTTTAATTTGATTCTAATTAGTTAGAATTTGATTAAATTTAAAAATGAGCAAGAGAGAGAATCTCAGAAGGATGTTGGCACCCCTCCTTTTCCCACATGTGCTGGGAGAAGGGCACTGCCTTCTCTCCTTTTTCATGCTGAAAAGGAGAGAGAATCTTAATCAAACTAAGATCCTTTAACTTAATCCAATTAGTGAGGTCCAGGATCAATTTAGGTTGGTTTGAATTTAATTGAATCCGATTCGAATCCAATTCAAAAAGACTGTCAATCCTAATCCAATTAGGATTGAAATCCAAATCCAACTTGGATTATTGAACCCAATTAGCCTCCAATTAAGTCAAATCTAATTAATTAAATCTAATTTAAATTAATTAAGACTTGATCTATAATTTAATTAGGTTAATTTATATTACAATATTTGTAATTAAGTTCTTATGCTAACAATTAGCAGTTACTATATTTGTAACTTTTACAAATTGATCCAAATCATCAATCCAATTAATAATTTGATCTTGATCCAATCAAATGACTTGGTCAACCCTTTTTGTGTGTGACTTTATAGGTTCTATTCTGTTTGGTAGTAAGACTTACAATAATCTCTATCAAAATAATATCAAAAATTTTTTTTGATGGATCGAAATAATTCTAACTCACACTCATCAAGGATCATCGATCCAGAATGATCTTAATAAGTTCTCACAATCCACCAATGACATCTGATAATATATAATGACAATCCAGTAGAATTGATAGTAGAACCTCTAGGTATAGTTATCGTATGATTTAGTTCTTCTATGAAGAGTCCCGATAGGATGCAGATCATGGAAACTCGTCAAACTCTAAACATCTGTCATATGCAAGACTTAATTAGCTTAAGTTCACTCGTGAATCCTATGAAAACTTCTTTCCATAATCATACTGTTATGGTCATAGACTTAAAGATTCAGCTTCTTAGGTCGTATAGGACTATTCAACTACTCAGATCGATAGATCCCCTATGAGTGCACATTCTACTCCTATAGCGAATCTACTGCAACCAACAAATGCCGCAAGACTCCAAATGGCTAGGGACTATATTTGTATATTGTCAAACTACAACAATCCCACTGTGAGCAGTCGAGGTACTGCGAGTCAGAGAACCACTCACACAACTACAGCATCGAGATAGTCACTGATGAGTGAGTAGACATCCAAGTGACTTCTCATTCTTGATCATGCTCAGTATCGTTATTCTCTAACAATCATCTGTACTCTCGCTCCAGTGTCCCTACACTATAGACTCAAGACTCATTTATCTTAAAAGAAAGCAATCTGTGCACCAATCTTAATGGTCCATCACCATCTTTATGATGATTCATTGATCGAAAATAGTTTAGGAGTTAATCTATAATGACATATTTCTCAAATTCTCAACTCTTGAGAATATATATCATTGTCCATTAATCCTTTGGATGATTCACAAACACATTACGCATGAATAGATAAGAAAAATGCTCATTTTATTAATTTCATCAAATCGAGTACAAAATATGTTCTAGAAAAATGTAATATGCCAGCCAATAATTGGCTTTCTAGGTTATATATCTAACATTAATATCTTGATGGTCAACAATGTTCAATATGGTTTCAACTATATTTGGATCATATGTCCTTGTTTATACAAGTGATTTCTCTAATATATGCATTATATATGCTGTATTAGTTTGTGCTATCCATGTGCAAAAGGATTCATTTGAAATTTTATACTTTATGTTCATTATATATGTTCTAAAGATCTCTTTGGATAGTTTGAAAATTTAAAGGATCTGATTGAAATATTTTTATTAGTATGGGTTCATCACCAGGCCCTAGAGTAGATATATATTCATAAGCATCTGACACTATTAAATCATAAACTTGTAGAGGCAATTCAAAAGAAGATGCCTACAACACTACTTGTATGCTTAGCCACAAAAGATGCCACCCAATCGGCTGCACTATTGTTATCTCTGTAAGTGTGCTGAACAAAGCAATCGGTGCATCGAGCAATTAGTGCCCAAGTATCAGCCAGTAAGGGAAAGTGAACCTTAGTGTGCATAGCCAAGAAACCACAGTCCTAGAGTCACCTTCAAGGATAACTCTATTAGCACGAAGGACTGAAATGGCATATCCTAGGCCCTCCCAAGCAGCCCTCAGCTATACTTATGGCATCAAAGTATCAAAAATTGAGACTCCCTCGGCAACCACAAAGGCTGATCTCACAAAGTAGATGAAAAACTCGGTTCCACCATATTACCTTCTATCTTTTACATTACCATCAAAGTTGATCCTAACAAAGTTGGGGTGGGCATTCCTAGGAGAAGTGAAACAGCTAAGTTGTAGTACCTGCTATGATGGGACCCCAGGTTTCCCCATCGATCAAAGATGTCTTTGAGTTCAAAGCCCTTATAAATTCATCAGCATTTGACATAACTTTGAGCATAGTCACATTGTGCCTCTCAACCACATTATCAAAGATTGTCTTATTCCTAGGCACCCAAATATAATAAGAAGTATGACATATAGCAGCCTTCAACCCTTCAGCCACATTCCCATCTTGCATTCCCTATGGATAAAGTTGATGAACATCTCACAATCCCAAGTCTGGGTGGTAGTAGTCAAGTATCTAGATGCTTAGCTCTAAATAAGGGATGGCCTCAAACAATCAAAAGAATATGATCAATCATCTCCATAACATCACTATACTAATCACAGAAAGGGGAATGGCAATACTTTGATGATGTAACATACTCCTACAAAGCAGGTGGTGCCATGCCACCTTCAACATGAAGAAAGCCACTCTCAGATGAATCCACAACCTCCACACCCATCCCTAGTCCTTTGATCTAGTTAAAGCTCCTCCGATCAAGGTGTATAGCTTGCCGATCTTCCCTTTCTATGCACTGGTGCCATCCGTAATTAATTTATCCGAGTAGTCTCCCAATAGGACCACCATAGAAAGGATTTGTGGACTATGCTCTCCTCAAAGCACTCCTTGATAAGGCCTCTATTCCACATCCTCTCATCTGTAGAGATCAAATTACGAACGACCTTATCCTCTAGAGGCTCATAATCAATAATACATTAGAACTTTGGATCAAAGGAACTAAGGAGATCCAACAGTCCTGCAATACATTGATAGATCCCCATCACCAATTAACAATTAGAGTCTAAAGTCAAGCCTAGGGGTCGAAGAGAACAAGGACCTCCACATGAAGGAACACTATCTAGAGGTCATGCATGGGGTATGTAGGCCATCTATACCATATTTCGCTTGCATCAAAGATACTCACAAACATTAAGAGTCTATCATGAACTTGACAATTAGCCTCAGGATAAAAGCATCCTACCTCATGGATAGTGATTGAATACCAAGACCTCCCTTCTATATCAATTGGCAAATAGTATTCCAAGCCAAAAGGTGAATCTTTGTGGAGTTAGAATAGCCCCAGAGGAAGTTCCGGATTAGCTTCACTTTACAAAGCACCTTTTTGGGTAGCACAGTGTTAGTCATCGAATAAGTTGGCACTGAGGTTGTAAATGGGTTGGGTTGACCCATGACTGGACCAAACCCAACCCATTTAGACCCAATCTGATCTACTTTAAAGGATCTGTGGGGCCAGATTGGATTCTAAAATTAGATCTATTCTATTCTCTAGGTTGGGTTAGCTTTACTGAATTTTGATCTGATTCGACCTGATATGTTAAATTTCTAGACCAATTTTAGATCTTTTACGCTATAATCTGACTCGACCCGACCTAATCTAGATGCCCATTTAAGGTTCTAAGTTGTAACTAAGACTTATATTAGCAATGACTTTAATATAAAAATATGTTCAAAATTATTTTTATATCTTAATTTATTTTGAGCAATATTATTTATTATCTATTTTATATGATTAATAGTAATTGACTATGTAGTAGTTAAAATGTAGTTAGTTATATTTGACCTAGACCTGATCTAGACCCAATCTAGACCCGAATATTTTAGGTTGGAACTAGATTATACATGGATCTGACCCAACCAGAATAATCCGTTAGATCAAAAAATTTGGCCATGGACCTAAACCGACCCTATCTTCTATTGGGTTGGATCTGGGTCTAACATTAGAGCCCGATTAAAGAATTAGATTAGGTTAAAGTCACTCATTATCTGATCCACTTCGACCCATTTTCATCCTTAGTTAGCATAGAACTGAGCATCAATTTAATCAAAAACAATCCTAACCATCATCGATAATGCTTTCCATTTCCATCCCTCAAGTTTGCCTTGAACCTTCTACATAAGGGAGTTGCATTCTGCCCTGTTAGGTCTCCTTCCCATGACGAGCGTATCTAAATAGAGTCAAATACCCTCGAATGCCTCAACACCAAGGCAATCCTTGATCCGCTTTAGGGATCATTCATTTTGGGACTATACTTATGGATTTGTTAGTGCTGACTCTCTGGTCCAAAATTAGGCAATAGTTTATCGCTACCTTGCGAAGCTCAATGGCATCAACTGTTGGGTGGATGTCTAGCTAGGACACCATCTCCCAAGATCTTTTCGATACTGCATGATGCAGTAGGAAGAAAGAAGAAATAAATAGAAAACAATGAAATACGTGGATCAGGCAAAAAAAGGCTCTCCTCCACGGGGCATGCAAACTTCACTATGAGAAAAAGCAATATTATAAGAGGAGATCTCACCCTTAACCCTCGTACATCCTATTTTTCTCTCATAGAATGTTCTCTCTCACAAAAGCTCTCTCTCTAGAAAGACCCCCTTGAACCCCTAAAGCGACCGCTATCCACTGTCTAGGAGCCCTGCTCCTTCTCTCACAGTGTCACGCATCTCTCTCTTCCTTCACGGGTGCTCTCAAGCTCTCTACAGTGAAAAATCGAGCCACACCACCATCTATGCATGCATTGAAGGAAAAACCACCTTTTTCCTGTGTAGGATCTTCCAGATTTCATCAAATCTGGGGCGAAATAATTTAAAAATTTTATCCTACGCTATTTCAGATCTAATATCTATTAGATCTAATTTTATTATCTGATATTTAAAATCTAAAATTAAATCTAAAAGTTTGAGAAACATAGACATACCTCAAGGGTAATCCAATTACCCTGTAGATGATCGCAGCACTGCCTGAGGTTCTGA
>KE511257.1:4247-16271 GCA_000441515.1 Elaeis oleifera | reverse complement strand
TAGGATGATAATTAAAAAATAATTTTTAATATATTATCAACTGAATCATCATTTTTAGATCGAGATATATAATGATAAGTGATTGGATTTGACATATTTCCATACCAAAAGCTCATCTGGGATGTTGTTTGACTGAAAGATTGAATTACATGGGAACTTACCACTGAAAGATATTTTGATAATTTTTACTAAATTTTAAATATTTTGAATAGTCATGATACATTGCTAGATATCAATTTTGACTTGTGGACTCATCAGAATTGAAAGAATTTGATTTTAAAATCAATTTGGAAGAGTCCAAGTTGATTGGGACTCTTCGGGTGATCTAATCTCATCAGATTTGGGTTACGTCGAAAGTCTGGGTCCACTACTGGCTAGATTTGAAATTCAAAGGATCACACACTTTGAAATTTGATTTTAGTCTAATCTAATTAGAGTTTAATATAAATTTTATGGGTTAATTTGATATACTAGCACATTATATTAACCCATGTTCCTAAATTGGTTTGGTTCAAAGTGTTTGAGCTAACCTAGACCAGTTGCCTTTGACCCAATGGGATTGGGTCAATTTGGATTGGATCCTTATCCAACTTGAACTAGTTTTAAGTGGAGAAGAACTTCTCTATACCCACTAGAAGTAATGGTAAAGTATAAATGCCGCCCCTTTATTTTTGGCATGTGAAATGAAGAGTCCTTCTTAATGAAGGCTCTTAATTTTTACGCGTTGCCATATTTTTCCAACCAGATCTCTTATGTTTTATCATCAAAGTTTATTAATTTTTTATAGCATATAGAAAAAGAAGAGTGCTTCTATTTTAAGTATCTAGAATGCTAAAAATTTACTCAGTTAATTTATTCACTATGTGGGAAGTTGAAGCGCCAAAGATTGGCGCCCCTTCATCCCATATGACGTCCCTTGGTCCGCTATTTATAGGGAATGCCCCAAATGGCTGATTGCTGTAATTTTTGATTAAAACTAGAGAGGAGAGACATGGTAAATATAGAAAAATTTTAAAAAAATTTGAAGAAAAAAAAAAGAAATTTGAGTGGCAAAAGTTGCAAGAAGGGTAGTGAGATTTTTAGCAAGTGTTGCTAGTGTGCCCTAAGGTTGGTTTTCCATGTGTTGGAGTCAAAAATCAAATCCTAAGTTATATGACATCTGAAGAGTCTCTTCTTGGTATCATTCTGATGGCAAGATCGAAAGCAACTGGGCTTTGATGCAATCTTGACGTAAGTTCAAAGCCGACAGTATTTTTGAGAAGACAAGGCTGCAGCAGCACACCAGTTGGGAAGGACCTTGGCCAACCTTCATGTGGATCACCGTTGGAGGACTTCTACCTTGGAGTCTCTTGGAGAACACTAATATGTCACTTTTTATTTGGTGAAAGTATAAAATTCTATCCCTTTGCATGCTTGATTTTACTTTGATCGATATCGGTAAGGTGATTCTAGAGTTTGGATTCTAGCTCGATAGTTTTATTTGATAGAGCTATTGATTTGTATGATTTTAAAATTTTGAAAATTATGTTTTGCTGCATGGTCAAAACCCAACAAGTAGGAATGCTAATTTATTTCTGCCCCAATTTTGTGCATGCATGAGATATATTGGCATCCCTTCTCATGTCAGTTTCCTAGTTGGATATAGAGTCCTAATTGATTGGGACTTTGATCAGATATGGGGCATCTTATCTATTTAAAGGGGAGGGCCTAACCACCAATAACTAATCTGATTTTTGTGTGACAAAATTTGAGAGAGACCACCGATGGTTAAAGGAAGTTTTGTGCGACAAAACAATGTGGGAGGGGTGCTAATATTCTTCCTTCCATGAAGACCTCTTGGTTCCTCTTCTTTGCGTGGGTCTTGGCATCCCTTCGAGGCATGAAAGATCCCTCCTAAGGCATGGAGATTAGATCTCTACCAACCCTTGCTTGTTGGATTCTAGTCACATAGAAAAAATCAAATTTTTAAATTTTAAATAAATATATCAATAGCTTTAACAATTAAAACCATCGAACCGAAATCCAAACCCTAGAATCACCTTGTAGATATCGAACAAACAAAAACAAGCATGCAAAGAGATAGAAGTTTATACTTTCTCCAATGAGTTGTATGGTATGATGGTGATCTCCACAAGACTCCAAAGTAGAAGCCCTCCAATGGTGATCTATACAAAAGTTGGCCAAGGTCTTTCCTAACCGATGCGCTGTCGTAGCCTTTTCTTTACAAAAATACTATTGGCTTCAAACTCAAAGTACGATCACACCAAAGCCTAGTTGCCTTCAATTTTATTACCAAAATCATGCCAAGAGAATACTCTTTAGAAGTCTCACAATCTAGAAATTAATTTTGAGCTCCAACATATGAAAAAATCAAATCTTAGGGCTAACTAGCAACGCTTGCTAATTCTCTCACCACCCTTCTTACAACTTTTTCCTCTCAAATTTTTTCTCTTTTTCTTAATTTTTTTTAGAATTTTTTTGTCTTTTATACACCAATTGGCTCTAATTTTCATCCAAAATCCAGCCCTTAGCCCATATGGGATGCCCCATATATATAGGCTAAGTGGGGATGTGAGGAAGGACCAAGGGGTGCCAACTCTTGGTGCTCCAAGTTCTCACGCAGAGAAATAAATCTTGGTGATTTATTTTGATGCAAAAGAGCCTTCACACTAAAAGACTCCTTCTCTTCTATGCCCCATAAATTCCATACATAAAAATAACATGTAATAGTTAAGGATCTGGATGAGAACCGAAGAGATAAGATAAGAGTCTTCTTTAAGAAGGACTCTTCATGTCTCAACGCAAATTAACACGAGGCGGCATTAAATTTTTGGCATGAGATCTGGTGGGCATAGAGGACTCCTTCCACACTTAAAATACTTTCAAATTGAATAATAACTAAATTAAATTGGATCCAATCCCATTAGGTCAAAAGCAACTAGTCTAGTTTAGCTCTAACACTTTAAACTGAATCAATTTAGGAACTTAGGTTAATACAATGTGCTAGCATATCAAATTAACCTTTAAATTATATTAAATTTAATTAAATCAAATCAAAATCAAATTTCAAAGTACGTGATATATTGAATTCTAAATCTAGCCAGCAGTAGATACAGACTCTTGACATAATCCTAATCTGATCTGATTAGGTCAGCTCAAGAGTCCCAATCAATTAAGACTCTTTCTAATTAATTCTTGAATTAATTTTTTAATTCTGATGGATCTACAAATCAAGATTGATGTCTAACAACATATCATGACTATTCAAAAGATTTAAAATTTTGATAAAAAATTACCAACATACCCTTCAGTGGTAAGTTATCATGTAATTCAATCCTTCAGTCAAACAACATCTCAGATGAGCTATGGGCATGAAATCATGTCAAATCTAATTACTTATCTATATATATCTTGATCAGAAAGTGATGATTCAGTTGATGATACATTAGAAACCTCTTTCTAATTATCATTTTGCTTTGGTCAAAGATTTTCAGAATCATCGACTTATGAGATCACATAGGATGTTTGTTCTCCTTATTACGAGTGACTGATCCCTTATTGATTACTCACAACCTCCATGCACACTTCATCATATCCAGAGCACCCCATACAAGGATCAGAGAATCAAGTTAGGAAGTGAATCAAAATATGAATTCATGTACACAGGGTACCATGACGATCTCAGATAAAAGATCACTTACACAACTCCCACAAGAGAACTATCAGCTGACATGTAAATAAGACTCCATCAAATATTCTCTTGTAGGTCTATTTAGTGAACTCATTCTTTAATGAGCACTCACATCCTTTTATTAGTATCACTACACAAATAATTGTGAGATCAACCACCCTCATCTCTGAGATACATAGGATATGCCAGTCTTATCGGTTTCATTGATCCCTGACTTAATAAACTAATGACTAAAATATTTTAGATCATGGCTATCAAAGAATTAGGTCTCATTGGCGTGATCTTATCACGACCTTAAAATCATTGCCTAGACCTATAGGGTTCATTATAATCTTAAAATAAAGATGCAGCATATAATGAATCAAAATATATATTTATTAAAATAATGTCAATTACATGAGTTTGGAAGATAAATTACAGAAACATCCGATCGTATCTCGTATGCGATTGGCTTGTAGGAAATTATTCTTTCAATCTTCCACTTACACTAAAGCCAATCGTCCTTATACTTGATGCCCATGCAATCAAGGTGACGGTTAAACTACTGTACTGACAAGGCCTTAGTGAATGGATCCGCTATATTGTTTTGGTATCAACTCGCTCTATGGTCACATCACATCTTTCGACTATCTTCCTAATGAGGTAGAATTGTCTTAGGATGTGCTTGGATTTATGATGAGATCTCGATTCTTTGGCTTGAGCAACTACCCCAGTTTATCACGATAAAGGGGCACTGGTTATTCAATCCCTGAAACCACACCCAATTTTGAAATGAACTTCTTCATCCAGATGGCCTCCTTAGCAGCCACACTAGCAGCAATGTATTCAGCCTCAGTGACTGAGTCAGCAGCAATTTGCTATTTGAAACTCTTCCAACTTACTGCCCCACCATACAGGATAAACATATATCCAGATATGGATTTACTGTCATCCAGATCAGATTGAAAACTAGAATCAATATAACCTTCCAATTTTAAATCAGATCCATCATATATGAGAAAATATCTCTAGTCCTTCTCAAGTACTTGAGTATGTTTTTCATAGCTTCCCAATAATCCTCCCTGGGATTAGCTTGAAATCTGCTTATAATGCGCAAGGCATAAGCCACATCAGGCCTAGTACATAACATAGCATACATTATTAATCCTATAATCAAAGCATAAGGAATAAAACTCATTCTATTTCTCTCTTCAGGTGTCTTAGGAGACATCTTTTTAGAAAGTTGTATGCCATGACCCATGGGCAAGTAACCTCTTTACTTCCCTCCATGTTGAACCTCTTCAACACAAGGTCTATGTACCTAGACTGGGACAAATCGAGCATCCTTTTTGATCTATCCCTATAGATCTTTATACCAAGTATATAGGATGCTTCGCCTAAGTCTTTCATGAAAATTTTTATGATAGCCATGTCTTGACTGATTGCAACATTGAGATATCATTTCCAATGAGCAATATGTCATCCACATATAAGACCAAGAAGATAATAGCACTCCTACTAATCTTCTTGTACACACATGGTTCATCTATATTTTTGATAATACCAAATGATTTGACTATCTCATCAAAATGAATGTTCCAGCTCCTCGATGCTTGTTTTAATCCATAAATAGATCAATTCAGCTTGCATACTTGATTTGCTCTCTCACTAGAGATAAATCTCTCTGACTGAGTCACATAGACTTCTTCCTCAAGATTTTTATTGAGGAAGACAGTCTTGATATCCATCTGCCAGATCTCATAGTCATGATATGTAGTAATAGCAAGTATAATCCGAATAGACTTGAGCATGACTATCGACAAAAAGGTTTCTTCATAATCAACACCATGTTTTTGTCTGAAACCTTTTGCTACCAGCCTGGCCTAGGTCTCTATCTGGCCATCTACTCTAGTCTTCCTCTTGAAGACTCATTTGCAGCCTATTATTAGGGTCACACCCTCAGGCGCATCAACCAAAGTCCAAACCTGGTTGGTATATATGGAGTCCATTTTGAATTTTATGGCATTGAGCCATTTGTTAGAGTCACTACTCATGACAGCTTTTATATCGATTGTGGGATCATCATTTTCAATGATGTGGGATGTGCTGTCATTCTCAATAACAAATTCATATCTGAGTAGTATATTATGCACTCTACTAGACCTTCGAAAAGGAGGTGTGTAAAGTGGCTGTGCCTCAACAATGGACATATCTAGTTGAAAATCAGCTTGTGAATCCTAGATGGGTTGTAGGTTTTGAACTTTCTCAAGTTCAACAGACCTCCCACTACCCCTTCTTAGATCAACTTTTTCTCTAAAAAATGGTATACCTACCAACAAACATCTTTTATTGAGTAGGATGGTAGAAGTAGTATCCTATACTCTTCTTGGGATAACCCACTAACCTATATTTTTTTGATCTAGCACTCAGCTTATATCCATCAATATTTTTCACATAAGAAGGACAACTCCAAATCTTAAGATGTTTAAGATTGGATCTCTTTCCTTTCCATATCTCATATGGAGTGTTAGAGACAGATTTGGATGGCACTTTATTCAAAACATATGTTGCGGCCTCGAGAGCATATCCCCAAAAAGAGATCAGAAGATCCATGAAACACATCATGGACTGCACCATATCTAATAAGGTGTGATTTTCTTTTCATAATTTTATTTAATTGTGGAGTGTAAGGAGGTATCCACTAAGAGAGTATACTATTTATTTAAATGATCGAGAAACTCATTAGTTAAGTATTCTCCTCCTCACTCAGATTGAAGAGCTTTAATACTTTTATCAGTTTGTTTCTAAACCATTCTTTGATACTTTTAAATTTATCAAAGGCTTTAGATTTGTATTTCATTAAATACACATATTCAAATCTAGACATATCATCAGTAAATGTGATGAAGTAAGAGTATCCACCTCTAACCTGAGTCGATATTGGACCACAAACATCAATATGTACAAGGTCCAAGATGTCACTCGCCCTTTCTCCATATCTAATGAATGGAGTTTTGGTCATTTTATCCATGAGTCAAGATTCACAAGTTTCATATAATTCAAAATCATAAGGATCAAAGAATTTATCTTTGTATAACTTGTTAATTCTTGACTCATTTATATGACTAAATCAGCAGTGCTAGAGGTATGTGACATTCATATCCTCTCTCTTTTTTTCTTCATATTATCAACATGAAGTACATTATCATTAAGTAATAAGAACAGAAGACCATTATCAGTACAAGCATTTCCATAAAATTCATTAGCAAAATATATAGAACAGCCATTATTCTTTGCTTTTATTTCAAAATCTTGTTCTAATAACAAGGGTATAGAAATAATATTTCTAACGATATTAGGAATATAATAACGATCTTTAGTTCTAAAATTTTGTTTGAAGGAAACTTCAAAATCTTGGTTCCCATAGCTTCAGCCTGAATGGACTCTCCACTAGTACCGAATAGCTCGAAGTCACTTTTATTCAGATTTTTATTTTCTGCAGATCCTGCAATGATTTGTATAGGAGTGAGCCACAGGTGGTATCCAATACCCAAGAATCTGAAATTGAATTACTTAATGATAAGTTAGTTTGTATCATATACAAACTTTTAGCAACATTTGCCTGTTTCACAGTTGCAAGATATTCCTTGCAATTTTCTTTTAGTGCCCTCCTTGCCATAATGATAGCAAGTACCTTTGGTAGAGACCTTCTTTGCCTTTTTCTTAGAGATGCCAGCCTTAGGGTTTAATTTTTTTTGGAACCCTTCTTATCTTTTTCTTTTTGATCTTATCGATAAGAAGAACTGGAGCCTTTTCACCTTTGAAATGGCCCTCTGTTGTTTTCAGTATATTCAGCAGCTCATACAGGATGATATTCAGTTTGTTTATATGGTAGTTTATGACAATCTGAGAGAAGAAGTCGAAGAGAGATTGTAGGATTAAATCCTGGCTAAGTTCACCATCCATGACAAAACCCAATTCTCCCAGACGAGTGATCAAATTAATCATCTTTAGGACATGAGTTTGCATAGATGTGCCTTCAGTCATGTGAGCACGGAATAACTGCTTAGATATCTCATATCTAGCAGTTTGACTTTGTTCTCCATATAACTCGTTAAGATTAAGGAGTATAGAAGGAGCATCCATATCCTCATGCTGCCTTTGAAGCTCTTTATTCATCGAGGCAAGCATGATGCATTTGACAGTCACACTGTCATCCTTCCATATCTTATATGTGGCCCTTTTCTCCTCAGATGCATCTTCTCCGATCGTATCGGGTGTAGGTGTATCCAGTATGTAGGAGACTTTCTCCTAAGTGAAAATAATTCTCAGATTTCTTAAGCAGTCCATGTAGTTTGGTCCGATCAATTTGTTAGCATCTAGTATGCCTCTTAGTGATAGTGAGGATGCCATATGTGCAATCAATCTATAATAACAAGAACACAATATAAACGGACAACTCATGATGACATACACAACTAGATTAAGACTTTTGTCTAATTGTGTCTTCCACTATTTTAACGAATTTCATAGCCCTCAAGTATGAAAAAATGAGAAACAACCTTATATTCTTAGTGGCATTGAGATCTCTATTCCTTACAAACACCTTGTGGATAACACAACAAGCATTCATAAGTTCAAGAATAGATAACTCTTTACCAATTATACCTTATACAATTTTCAAAAATTTTTCTTTTGTCTCTAGATCACTTATAGCTTTGTGGATAGCACAACAAACTATAATATTCTAGTTAAATTAACCCTTTAATCTTATATGGTCATACTTAAACAATGCTGCCCTTGTGGATAGCACAATAAAGTAACACTATTCAAATATGCCATAAGCATCAATATGCACTTAGTCAACATCATATCAATTTTTATAGTAACTCTTGTGGATAGTACAACAAGCTCACTAAGAACTTGACATACTCTATTGATCAAGCTTAAAGAAAGACCCTTGTAGTGTCTACATCACTAATCAATCTAAGTCCAAAATTTAATAAGACCAAATTGGCCAGATCAGTAGGTGGGAGGCTCCCCGTAGCTTTTTTAGACACCAACAAAGTTGGCCAGGCCAGCATATAGATCTAAGTAGAAAATCATCTTTAACACTTATCTAGATACCAATTGATCAAATGAATTTGATATTTGATTTGAAAATGAATCCCAACATTACAACTTAATATAATTTTATAGAGGGTCTTTGAACTAGTCTCAGCACATCCTAACCACAATTACATAAAATGTACTATACAATTATGCAATTCGACATGCATTTACAAATCATAATAACAGTCATATTATCATGCCAAAAATTATATAAGGGTGCATAAATGACTTAACAAATATAACAAGTTTAGCCAAATTGAAAACAAACCCTAATCAAATTAGGCATTCATAACACCCTTAAACATAAAATTGATTTAAGCATCAAGCAACCATGAAACTATAAATTTATATTATCATAAATTTAAATTTAATAATTAAATTAAATCCATAGTTTATATAAAGTCAAAAATGATTTTTGATTTTAAAATTGATGCTCAAAATCGATGCAACATTTTTGGCAATATATGAACTAGAACAATTCTATATTACAACTTTGCACTTGTTTGATCGAATCTAATAAGGGTAGCTCTGATACCACTGTTGGATTTTGATCATATAGTAAAATTAATTTTAATTTTAAACCAACATATCAATAGTTTTAATAATTAAAACCATCAAATCCAAATCCAAATCCTAGAATCACCTTGTAGATGTCGAACAAAATAAAAACAAGCATGCAAAGAAATAGAAGTTTATACTTCCTCCAATGAGTAGTATGGTACGATGGTGATCTCCATAAGACTCCAAAATAGAAACCTTTCAATGGTGATCCATATGAAAGTTGGCCAAGGTCCTTCCTAATCGGTGCACTGCCATAGCCTTTTCTTCACAAGAATACTGCCGCCTTCAAACTCAAAGTACGATCACACCAAAGCCCAATCGTCTTCGATTTTGCCATCAAAATTATACCAAGAGAATACTCTTCAAAAATCTCACAACCTAAAATTTGATTTTAAAATCCAACACATGAAAAAATCAAACCCTAGGGCTAACAAGCAATGCTTGCTAATTCTCTTACCGCCCTTCTTACAACTTTTCCTCTCAATTTTCTTTCTCTTTTCTCAAATTTTTTTAAAATTTTTTTCTCTTTTACATGCCAATTGACTTTGATTTTTAGCCAAAATTCAGCCCTTAGCCCATATGGGACACCCCATATATATAGGCTAAGAAGGGACGTAAGGAAGGACCAAGGGGTGCCAAATCTTGGCACTCCAAGTTCTCACATGGAGAAATAAATCTCTATGATTTATTTTGGTATAGAAGAGCCTTCACATAGAAGGACTCCTCCTCTTCTATGCCCCTCAAATTTTTTATATAAAAATTGAAGAAAATATGCGGTAGTGCAGTACATGCAATTTAAAAATTTTATGCAGTAAAATAAAAGATTAAATGATTTAATCCTAATCACATGCATAAGATCCTATCTTTGACTAACACATCATGATCTTTGATATAAAATATATATTTTAGATCTGAAATAAAAATCACATCGATCTCATCGATGCTTAAAATATAGATCTAACTATTAGATCTACCATAGGAATCAAAACAAGTTAGAGACCATTACCATACAAATTTGATCTTGATCTCCTCTAGTCCAATAGTTGGAGAAGGTATTTCTTAGGTCACTCACAACCACACGGGATGATCTGGCCTCTATAGGAAGATCCACACGAAGACAGGTGCAGATCAAGGACTTGGAGGTGCTAGCCTGCAAGTAACTTTAACAGCTGATTTGTTCCTCCATCTTCAAGTATCTTGGACACTCCAAAGCAAAAGAGGATCAAGAGAAGGATTAGAGGAGGAGGAGAAGAGGCTCTAAAAATAAAACCAGTAAGAGATTGATCATGGGATGTCCAAGAGAGAGGACCCCATTTTATAGACTAGGAATTAGGATTTTCCAAGGAAGAGTACCAAGAGTCAACACTAAAACCTCCTTTTGGCATCCCAAAAATTTCAAAAAATTATTAAGATGTGGAGAAGGAATTTGGAGTCCTACATACCAAATAATTCTCTAATAAAATAAAAAAAATTAATATAGCACCAACAATATTCTATATACGAAAAATTTCTTTCCTAGTTTACCTCTTATCTCTAATTTGGATCGTATTTGAATTAGGCAAGAGATAATATTATGACTCATCAACTATTACCACCCACTCTTATTGGACCCTCTATCATGATGCCAAAAATCACAACCCAAATCCAATTAGGCATGAAGAAATTGGCATGGATTTAGGAGTGGCACAGGAGATAAGGATAGAGTCCTAGTTTGACTTGGACTCTTTATTTTAATTCAATTCTAATCTAAATCAAATTTGGATTAAATCCACTAATAGAAATGAACCTAATCCAATTAAAACCTAAATATCTCATCAAATTCTTAACTCAATTAGAAATTAGCCAAGTCAAAATTCTGATCGAATCAGGATCAAATTTTCTTGTAATCAGGCTCGATCATATCAAACTCGATCAGAGTCGAACTGAATCTAATTCAATTAGATTTGATCCAAAGCTCTTTGCTCAATCAAATTGAGTTAGTTAGTAATCTAATTACTAATTAATTCTCTAAAAATAGTAGAGTCTCAGTCTCAGTGGGACTCTCCCCTAAAGTCCTAGTTCGAGTAGGACTATTCACCAAAGTTACAATCTAATTGAACTTTTCAGCCATCAGATCTGATCAAATCTTCTAATACGTATGACCCCATAGGTTTGAATCTAAGTTGGTAGTATAGGAATAACTTTCTATACCAATCGATGTAACCATCTAGCAATAATGACCCGACGATTGGATAGGTCAAAGTGTTGCAAAGCAATCTTTTAGAACCTACTGACGTATGATTACCATATAATTCATCTCTTTGACCCAAATGCTCAAAGTGACCTAAGATTTAACTGTCAACTCTAACTTAGTTAATCATATTATATTTAACCTTTCAAATCTATCTCATGGACTACCCTGGTCAAGATTTTGCCAAATTGAAATACATTGATGCATATCTCCTACTAATTTAGAGGGGTCAATTCTATCTTGACACACACACTGACTTGATAAGTACTTGACTACACCTTGTATCCTTTCATCACTGAGTTAGAAATTTAGATGATCCGATATTAAAGTACAGTGAGTTATTTATAAGTCACCATGATGGTCTCAGATCGGAGGGACACTTATACTCATATACTTCACGAGCTACTCTTGACAACAGAGTGCTCGACATATAGTTACGTTCGACGTGAAT
>KE511242.1:0-15517 GCA_000441515.1 Elaeis oleifera | reverse complement strand
AGTAATGAATCATCTTCTCGAGATATTTTATATTTATTTCGAAAATAAATAATTATTCTTAAATTATGCATGATTTATGAAATTATATTTTGAACGAAAAGTGATTCTGAAATACTATGATTTATTGATTATGCATATGTTTAGTGAAAATTATGATATGTTATGATATAAAAGTATTTTGATACAGATCGAATTTATACTTTCAGCCTAACTATGTTTCAGTGGGCTCCGCCAATAGAGATTATATGTTGGTACTCAGTGGATCCTGTCAGTGGGGGTTGTGCGCCAGTATTTAGTGAATCCTTCCAGTGGAGGTTGTGCGCTGGTATTCTGTGGATCCTACCAGTGGAGGTTGTGCGTTGGTATTTAGTGGACCCAACTAATGGGGGTTAAACATTGGTCATAGTCGAGGCTATTGAGTTGTGAGTATTTTGATTCGAATCAAATTTATAATTATATTGTATATAAATATTTGAGAAGATTGGATTTGCATTGAATTAGCATGAAATATATTTTTTGTTTGTTCGAGGTATTGTTCTTGAAAATTATATAATTATCTGAAATATCTAGTTGAGATATTTATGACTTACTGGGTTGTCTAGCTCATTATCTTTTTTTATTTTTAGATTTAGATAATTAATTACAAGCGTGGTTAATAATGTTGGGACAGAGCTTTTAGAGGCAAAATTTAGTATTGTCAAGTTCATTGAACTTAGATCTATTATTTATTTTAGTAAATTTATTGGATGTAAGATATTTGATTTAATTATTTGAATTAAAGTTGAATAATAATTATTTAAATTTATTCCGCTGTGATGCATTGATGTTGTGATGAGATGCCTTGCATGCTTATGGAGAGAGTTCTTCATGAGTATGTGGTGGTTGTCATGACCTCCAGCTCACGAACTCAAATCGGAGGTGTGACAATAAAACAAGTCCCAAATTAGAGGTTGTGTCTCCGACGAGAATCCTCTGATGCTCAAATCAGAAAAATAGAGAATAAAGGAGCAGCAACGAGTTCTCTGAGAAGGATTTGATTGGACGTACTTGGGTCCTCGGGGCTTCAGTTGTTTATATAGAAGGATGTCGAACAGCTGGATTGTTAGATGTGAGATCGCACAATTTCGAAATTGACGGGCCATTGAAATTGCCATAGCAAATAAAAAATTCAGCCTTCGATCATTCCCGTGAAGTGAAGCGATCGTTGCTGGTAGCATACTGAGTGGAGGATTTGAATACTTCTTTTGAATAACCTCGAAGATCATGCTTGATCTTTTGGCTTTGTTGAATGAGTGGTGTCACCTCATGACAGATGAGGGTCCCACCTATTAATTGTATAGATTGTCAATCATGAGAGATTTTAGCCTTCATGTGCTCTCCACGTGGGGACATTTACTACTTTTGGCCTCAGCTCATATTAGCGTAAATGCTCAAGATATCTCGTATCAGCATAGAGGAGCTCATATTAGGGTCAGCTCAGCTCATATGAAGGTAGCTTTTTACAGCATGCCTCTTCACAGTATAGTCATAGCTTATAGAGCTGTAAATCTGAGGTATCCATGATACCACTGTAACATACCCCCCTACTTCTGAGTCTGAGAATCAGACGAAAGGAGTACTATTGACATGATGCCTCGGACCTAGGGATGTTCATTCACGTATCCTATTAAGGCATTATTACGGATGATAGAATTAGTTGAGAAAATGATCTTGAATTTTGAGTCGACCATAGGCCATTTGGAGCCAAAGCCAATGAAGGGTTGTTGATAGTTGAGTTGAGGATCTTTTTGATTAGCCTTTGTTCGTCCAGAGGTTTGGCCCGAATGAAGGTAACAGACTGCTCGAAAGAAGAAGCTCGACAGATTTGGAGGAATATTTGATGGACGGCCTGAAGGAAGAAGCTCGACAGATCCGAATAGAGATCGATGGGCTTCTGGAGGTCCCCATGGGTTGTCCTTAGAAGAGATCGGCTCGGAGCAGACTCGACGAGCGGGCCCAGATAGAGATCGATGGGCTTCTGGAGGTCCCATGGGTTGTCCTCAGAAAGAGATCAACTCGGAGGAACTTGACGAGTGGCCTGGATAGAGGTCGATGGGCTTCTGGAGGTCCCATGGGTTGTCCTCAGAAAGAGATCGGCTCAGAGGAGACTCGATGAGCGGGCTCGAATAGAGATTGACGGGCTTCTGGAGGTCCCATGGGTCATCCTCTGCTTCTCGTATGAGTGTTGCCGCTGAAATCGATCGAAGTCGGAAGATGGACGTCTAGTCCTCGTGCAGCGATGCTGGCACCGGAGTGACCTGCAAGATAAGTCCCAAACCGAAGGTTATGGCTTCGGTGAGGACCCTCTAACACTCAAGTCAGAAAAATAGAGAACAAAGAAATAGTAATGAATTCTCTGAGAGAGATTTGATTAGACTTATCTAGATCTTTGGGGCTCCAGTTGTTTATATAGAAGGATGTCAGACAGCTGGATAGTTAGCTGTGAGATCGCACGATCTCGAAATTGACCGACCATTGAAATTGCCATAGTGGGTGAGATGATTCAACCTTCGATTGCCCTCGTGAAGTGAGGAGATCGTTGCTGGTAGCATACTGAGTGAAAGATTTGAATACCCCTTTAAATAACCTCGAAGACCATGCCTGATCTTTTGGTCTTGTTGAATGAGTGGTGTCACCTCATGGCAGATGAGGGTCCTACCTATTAATTGCATAGGTTATCAATCAGAAGAGATTTTAGCTTTCATGTGCTCTCCATGTGAGGATATTTATTAATTTTGGCCTCAGCTCATATCAGCGTAGATGCTCAAGATACCTCGTATCAGCATAGAGGAGCTCATATCATGGTCAACTCAGCTCATATGAAGGTAGCTCTTCACAGTATGCCTTTTCACAGTATAGTCATAGCTCATAGAGTTGTAAATCCGAGACATCCATGATACCACTATAACATACCTCTCTACTCTTGAGTCTGAGAATCAGACGAAAGGAGTACTATTTACATGATGCCTCGGACTAGGGATGTCCATTCATGTATCCCATTAAGGCGTTAATACGGATGATAGAAGCAGTTGAAAAAATGATTCTAAATTTTGAGTCGATCATAGGCCATTTGGAGCCAATGAAGGGCCATTGATAGTTGAGTTGAGGGTCTTTTGATTAGCCTTTGTTCGTCCAGAGATTTGGCCCGGATGAAGGTGACGGACTGCTTGAAAAAGAAGCTCGACGAATTTGGAGGAATATTTGATGGACGACCCAGAGGAAGAAGCTTGATGGATCTGAATAGAGATCGACGGGCTTCTGGAGGTCTCCATGGGTTGTCCTCAAAAAGAGATTGGTTCGGAAGAGACTCGACGAGCAGGCCCGAATAGAGATCGACGGGCTTCTGCAGGTCCCATGGGTTGTCCTCAGAAAGAGATTAGCTCGGAGGAGACTCGACGAGCGGGCCCGGATAGAGATCGACGGGCTTCTGGAGGTCCCATGGGTTGTCCTCAAAAAGAGATCAGCTTGGAGGAGACTTGACGAGCAGGCCCGGATAGAGATCGACGGACTTCTAGAGATCCCATGGGTCATCCTCTGCTTCTTGTACAACTCAAGCTCTACAGGGGTTTGGTAAGTTAGCCCTACCTCAGAGTCATCGAGATCTTCTCAAGGGTCTAGTAAGTTGCCCTTCAGAGGTTCTCTCAAGGATTTTTCTCTATTTCTCATACAACTCAGACTCTGTAGGGGTCTGGTAAGTTAGCCCCACCTCGAAGTCGTCGAGGTCTTCTTGAGAGTCTAGTAAGTTATCCCTCACGAGTGGCATTGTGTGCCTACGGTGATCCTATACCAACGGCATCTAGTACTTCTCATTTTTATGTGAGAGACAGTGTGTGCCGGTGATGAGTTTGTGCCTATGGCATGTTGCGCTTCTCGATGGTGTTTTGAAGGTCTGATTAGTTAGCCCTCCGAGGGTTACCTCAAAGATCTTTCTTTGCTTCTAGTGCGACTCTTTGCAGGGGTCTAGTAAGTTAGCCCTACCTCAGAGTCACCGAGATCTTCTCGAGGATCTAGTAAGTTAGTCCTCATGAGTGGCGTTGTGTGTCTGTGGTGATTTTGTGCCTATGGCATCTAGCACTTGTTATCTTCATGTGAGAGACAGTGTGTGCCTACGATGAGGTTGTGCCTATGGCATCTTGCACTCTCGATAGCATTCTGAGGATCTGATTAGTCATCCCTTTGGAGGTTCCCTCAAAGGTCTCCCTCTGCTTCTCGTGTGGACTCTGCAGGGGTCTGGTAAGTTAGCCCCGCCTCAGAGTCGCTGAGGTCTTCTCGAGGGTCTGATAAGTTAGTCCTCACGAGTGACGTTGTGTGCCTATGATATCTAGCACTTCTCATCTTCGCGTGAGAGGCAGTGTGTGCCAACAGCGAGCTTGTGTCTATGGCATCTTGCACTTTCGGTGGTATTCTGAGGGTTTGATTAGTTAGCCCTCTGGAGGTTTCCTCAAGAATCTCTCTTTGCCTCTCATGCGACTCGGGCTCTGCAGGGCTTTGGTAAGTTAGCCCCACCTCGGAGTCATTGAGGTCTTCTCGAGGGTCTGGTAAGTTAGCCCTCACGAGTGACGTTGTGTGTCTATGGTGATCTTGTGCCTACGGTATCTAGCACTTCTCATTTTCGTACGAGAGGCAGTGTGTGCCAGCGTCGAGCTTGTGCCCATAGTATCTTGTACTCTCGACGATATTCTGAGGATCTGATTAGTTATCCCTTCAGAGATTTTCTCAAGGGTCTCTCTTCGCTTCTTGTGCGACTCAGACTCTGTAGGGGTTTGGTAAGTTAGCCCCGCCTTGAAGTTACCAAGATCTTTTCGAAAGTCTGATAAGTTAGCCCACATGAATGGCATTGTGTGCCTACGGTGATTTTATGCCTACAACATCTTGCACTTCTCATCTTCGTACGAAAGGCAGTATGTGCCTGTGGCGAGTTTGTACTATGGCATCTGACACTTTCAACGGCATTTTGAAGGTTTGATTAGTTATTCGATCTGGAAGTTTCCTCAGGGGTCTCCCTCCGCTTCTCGTGAGACTCGAGCTCTATAGGGGTCTGGTAAGTTAGCCTCACTTCAGAGTCATCGAGGTCTTTTGAGGGTCGGATAAGTTAGTCCTCCCGAGTGGTGTTGCGTGCTTACAGTGATCTTATACCTACGGCATCTAGACTTGTCATCTTCGCATGAGAGGCAGTATGTGCCTGCAGTGAGCTTGTGCCTACGGCATCTTGCACTCTTGATGGTATTCTGAAGGTCTGATTAGTTAGCTCTCTAAAGGTTCACTCAAGAATCTCCCTCCGCTTCTCGTGCGACTCAGGATCTGCAGAGGTCTGATAAGTTAGTCTCACCATGAAGTCGTCGAGATCTTCTTGAGGATTTAGTAAGTTAGCCCTCATGAGTGGCATTATGTGCCTGTGATGATCTTGTGCCTATGGTATCTAGCACTTCTCGTCTTCATGCGAGAGGCAGTGTGTG
This sequence comes from Elaeis oleifera, assembly GCA_000441515.1. Classification (NCBI taxonomy): domain Eukaryota; kingdom Viridiplantae; phylum Streptophyta; class Magnoliopsida; order Arecales; family Arecaceae; genus Elaeis; species Elaeis oleifera. Next base: position 10,022 of record KE511242.1, on the reverse strand, counting down.
CCAGCGGTGAGCTTGTACCTATGGCATCTTGCACTCTCGACAGTATTCCGAGGATTTGATTAGTTATCCCTCTAGAGGTTCTCTTAAGGGTCTCCCTTCGTTTCTCATGCGATTCAGGTTCTGCAGGTGTTTGGTAAGTTAGCCCACCTCGAAGTCGTTAAGGTCTTCTCGTGGGTCTGATAAGCTAGCCCTTTGGAGGTTCTCTCAAGGATCTTCCTCTGCTTCTTGCACGACTCGGACTTTGCAGGGGTCTGATAAGTTAGTCCCGCCTCAAAGCCGTCGAGATCTTCTCAAGGGTCTAATAAGTTAGCCCTCACGTTAGTTGATCGTAGTTATGGTTTAGGATTTCAAGTAGAAGGAGGAGGCAACTCTTGGAGGACTCGGGCGCCCATCACAAATTGATGGTCCTGCAAATTTATTTCATGAAAAGTATTATTACATCATTGGTAATATATGCGAAGATTCGTCGAGTTCCATGATCAGAAAATTAGAGTCCTATCGAGCTACTTTAGCCTATAAGTTGCTATATGCTGGTCCGTCCGAGTACATAACCTCCTAAGTAAAATCAGCTTAGAGCAGCTTATCGACTTTCTCAGCTATGGCCTCTTGACGCTCTGGGGCAATTTTACTTTTTTGCTTTACCGACCGACAGGTTGGGTCCATCTTTATGTGATGGGATATCACCTCAGAATCGATGTCGGACATGTCTGCAGCAGATCAGACGAAAAGATCCGTATTCTCCTGTAAAAGATTAATTAGCCAGTATTTGGTTACCTTATATAGACGTGAGCCGATTTTCACCATCCGGCTTAATTTCTCCTTCCTTAGCAGGACATCTAAAAGGTCTTCGATTGGTTGGGGGCATCCGTCAATTAGGTCTTCCCTAGAATCCAAGCCCATAGAGAGCCCAGGCTGGATCTCTGTTGGGGCCGGTTGATTCTCTGCTCTCAGCGTGGCGAGAAAGTATTCATGAGCTATGGCTTGGTTGCCTCAGATTTGCCCCACTTCGTATTTGGTTGGAAACTTCAGCATCAGATGGTAGCTTGAGGTGGCTTTCAAAGTCTACAGGCTAGGACGGTCGAGGATGGCGTTGTAAGCTAAGGAACTCTCCGGACCCAGACGACCCTCCAGTAATCATGTGGATTTTTCTCAGATGGATCGCTTTCTTCTGCCACCTGCCCTCCGACCTGCTGTCGCTCCTGTCGTACTGGCACTCGCTACGGCTGAGGTAGAGGGAGAGGCTATTAAGGCAAAGGGAGTGGCTACTGAACTCTTAGAGCTCGATATTGAGGGATCGCTCTTTGGATAAAATGATTCAGTCGACACTGCCTGACAAGCCTCTCGATCTCGTCACGAAGTTGGTGGCAGTCTTCAGTATCGTGATCATGGTCATGATCATAAAAGTAGTATTTATTCAGATCTCGACGGTGTTCTGGCTTTGTTCTCATCAGTTGGGGCTCAGATAACTCAAGCCCCACTTGTAACAACACCTCGCTCCGAGGGACAGTCAGGGGTGTGTAGCTACTATACTACCCATGCGGTGATGATCGCCGAACCCTTCTTGGAGGACTTCGGGATCGATGACTTCGATCCCCATTATTCCGCCTCTGGGGTGGGGATCGGGAGCGTCGGTGGTTTTCTCCTCTCACTTTGGATGGCGCTCCTTACTGGATCCCATCATGGCTGAACCGACAGGAGTATCATCGACAAAGGCCTCTTCCATGCGGACATACTTCTTCGCACGGGCAAGCATATCAAGGAAATCCTCGAGATAAGTCTTAATTAATGACTTTTTCAAGTCGTTCTTCAGCAGATTGCTTATCATTGTGGCCATCGCGGTTGATTGGTCCAGATTTTGGACCTCCAGGATCGTCATATTGAATTTATTCATGAAAGAGCGGATCGACTCACCCTCCTTTTGCTTGATGGTATGGAGGTAGTCGGACCGCTTCTGCTATTGTCGGCTGTTGATGATATGGTCGATGAAAGATCGGCATAGATCTTCAAAGGAATGGATAGACATCGGCCTCAAACTCAAGTACCACTGCTGTGTGGCTCCCTTAAGGGTTGGAGGGAATGCCCGATAGAGGATTGCATCTAATGCTTTCTAAAAGAGTATTACTGTCTTGAAGGCCTCCACATGATCGATGGGATTGGTGGTCCTATCATAGACCTCCATCTGAGACAGCTTGAAGTGCAGGGAGAGCGATTCCTACACAATCCTCGGGACGAAGGGCGGTTGGCTGTTATACCCTTCATAAGGCAGCACCGAGGAGCCATTATTATTGAGAGATTTTTTATTTCTAGTCCAACTGCTGGTCGAGCTTCTGGAACCGTCTTTCAAAATTTACTTTACGGACGGTACCAACCTCAGAGTGCAAAGGAGATTGACGTCCGGAGGCTGAGTCATGGTCCGACTGTGAGCTTGAAGATCGCCGTCTGACCGTCTGTTGGGCTTTAGGGTGACTTTGATGAGTCAACCTCCTCTCCAGACTTCTAAGAGGTGCCTGCAGCTCTGGTTGAGGTAGTGATTGCAGAGCCGCAGTCAAAGCAAGGTTCTACAGAGGCACCACTGTGGAAGGCATAAGTGGCACCATCGAGAAAATTGTATGACGCACTGCTGTAGGGGTGCAGAGACAGTCTGGGGAGGCTGTGGCACCATCTGAAAGGATGCGAGAAAGGTCTGGACTGCTTGAATTGTGGTCGTCAGATATTGAACTTACTAGAAAAGCTGACCGAATTGGTCAGTTATGACTGATGCCGGTGGGCCGGTTGACTGATGGAGAAATTTTTGGTGCCACCGGTTGAACTTGATTGTCTGCTTGGTTGGCCGTTTGTCGGAAAGCGACAGCATTGAAAAGTTGGAAAGATGTCTGTCTTTGAGCTATGAATGCGAATATAGGCCCTTCTTCTATCTGTTGCTGCTTAAATCAGTCGAAGTCGGAAGATGGATGCCTGATCCTCATGCAGGGATGTTGGTGCTGGAGTGATCTGCAAAATAATCTCAAACTGGAGGTTGTGGCTCCGACGAGGACCTTCCGATGCTCAAATCAGAAAAGCAAAGAAGAAAAAGCAGCAATGAGTTCTCTAAGAGGGATTTGATTGGACTTACTATGTCCTCGGTGCTTCCATTGTTTATATAGAAGGATGTCGGATAGTTGGATTGTTAGAAGTGAGATCGCACGATCCCAAGATTGACGGGCTATTGAAATTGCCATAGCGGGTGAGATGATTCAGCCTTCGATTGCTCCCATGAAGTGAGGAGATCGTTGCTGGTAGCATACTGAGTGAAATTTTTGCATACTCCTTTTGAATAATCTCGAAGATCGTGCCTAATCTTTTGATCTTGTTGAATGAGTGGTGTCACCTCATGGCAGATGAAGGTCCCATCTATTAATTGCATAGGTTGCCAATCAGGAGAGATTTTAGCCTTCATGTGCTCTCCATGTAGGGACATTTATTACTTTTGGCCTCAGCTCATATCAGCATAGATGCTCAGGATACCTTGTATCAGCGTAGAGGAGCTCATATCAGGATCAGCTCAGCTCATATGAAGGTAGCTCTTCATAGCATATCTCTTCACAACGTAGTCATAGCTCATAGAGCTGTAAATTCGAGGCATCTATGATACCACCGTAACACCAAGCATCCACACGACACGCACTTAGAAGTTTTAGTCATCCACAATCGTGCGGTTCTTCCTTCCATATGAGTCAGCCAAAATCTTTGTTCTTAATTATCATTTGTGCATTGACAATGACTTCTTGAATTTAGTTTCAAGAGCCATTTAGGAAAAGAACAATCAAATAGTGAAAGAAAAAAAAAAGAAAATAAAGAAAATTGTGAAGTTGCTCTATATCGATCAGGGGTATGATATTTCTTGAGCACCTGTTATACTGCACTTAGAAGCTTTGCTTATCCAGAATCATCTCTACATTAGTGTGCCGCTTTAATCCCTCTAGCTGATGGCTTTACCCTTTTATTCAACGATCTAACACATAGGAGAAATTATTTGTTGGGCTAGGTCCTCCAGCTCAATGGTAGATCCGTCAAACCCTGACCCAAGACACATAAAAATGGACAAAAGGAAATAGAAGGGAAAAGGGATCAATATGAATATATTTGTGCATACTGGTTCATGGTCAAACTATTCCATCAGCTCATTGATGAATTTGATCCAACTAAAATTCCATGTCATATTAGCAGGAGTCTAAATCGAGCAGAGTCTATATGGTATAGTTTTTTCATTGTAATGGAACTAATCATTGTCATTCCACCATGGAAAAAGAAGAAGAATTGCTTTTCTTTCACATTCTTCCTTCCATGCATGTGGGCCAGAATGTTTTGTTCTTAAGTACCATTTGTGCATTGACGATGACTTAATTAGTTTGATTTAATAGGTGCTTACGCCGGATCTTGGATCGATATCTTTGATCCACACAGAAGAAACATGTCATTCTGCAATACTCTTTTCCAGTTCACCATGTAAACAGATCCATGCCGCCATGTCAATTTGATATGTCATTGTCAATGCTTTTCCACTTGCTATTGAAGTAATCTGGATAGAAGACAAGGTTGTCAATACACTTGTTAAAATTGTCAAAAATGATGGAAGGAAGAGTTCACACCGAAACTGTTAGCAACGGCAAGAAGCAAAACTACTTGCGTGTTTTGAAAGTTGAAAGGCAAAAACTAGCGTGCCAATGCATCAATATTAATTTTGATAAATATAACCATTCTTAGAATGCTCTTGGCTCATGTAATGCACGTGTAAGGCAGCAGGGCTTAAATCTAATTAACATACTTTCCATGCATTTGATACATTGAAGAATGAACAAATAGGGTTGAGAACAAGCCTGCACAAGCCGTATCGAGCTGCTCACAAACAACTGGATATATTGAGAGCTTAAGATTATCCAAGATTTTATTTATATATGTAGCTGGAAATAATAACCCCAAACATATTTGATACGTCTTGGAACCAACTACAGTTGATGTGCATGGCACAACTAACCAATCAGAGCCTTTCACCAATGGACCATGAAGTTCTTACCTTAACCAACTAGTTCTACCACATGGCCACTCTAAAAGGAGCATAGAGATGCTCGAATTTCCCATCAGTTGGTTATAGCTAGCCCACAATGATGGAACAACCTCTATAGCCATGATATGTACATCTCATGATACCTTTTGAACATGTGAGCAATTATCCTCAATGATCACCCTCTCACATCTCAAGATTTCGATCAATGGTTCCAGTCCTCACTTATATAAACCACTTCCAGGGGTCTTCCAGTTAAGTCTAATGTCTAAGTTAAATCCTTACTAAGTGCAAAGTAGAATAAAGCTGAGACTCTAGTAGTTCTAAGCTCTCCTGGATTCTCTAAGCTCTCTCTATCTCCTTCCTAGACTCACTGACTCTCTCTCTTTGCCTTCCGCTCAAAAGCTTCTCTATTAACTTGAGATGATCTAATTTAGGCATCAGAGAGTCCTTGCCAGAAAATCTCCAACAAGTGGACTTCTCTTGTCGGTTGTGTTTCAAGGTCAATTCTAGCATTGAAGCAAAGATCCTACCACCATCAACCGCTCTGAGATCTTTAGCCAACTACCTAAGTCTCTCGGCCACCTCATCTAACTCTCCAATACACCTCCTAGCTCATCAGGTTGAGTCAGACTGATTCTCAGTGGCAACATATTGATGTTAGAGGAAGGACTATGGTCTCATGATTAGAGATTCCACACAATGGCGACTAACATGAGATCTAGGAAAGCACAAGAGGTGCCATCCACCACTCATTCCAATGTGCCTGTAGAGTCCAATAGCTCTACCTCCTTCGGAGGCACAATAGCCCTAGTGATCACTACAGACCCGTTCCAGTTGCTTCTGTAGTAGGTCCAGGCACTGACGAGAGTAGTGTAAGGCTTGCAACAAGTAGCTACCTAATAGTATTAGTAGGAGACTCATGTCCGATTGATCATAGAGCCCCTACACAGCCAAACTTTCCACCTCCTCCACAAAGTCTAGAGCAGAGTTACCACTCCAACTCCTTAAGCTTCGGGAGAGCCCCCTATTGGCACCGATCCTCTCATTAGAGCCTAGAGTGATTTTCTCACTGTCTCTATCATTATCCAGACCCACAGCCATCACGCTGGTCCACAGAGCTTGAGACGAGGTAAGGAGTACTCACCCTCGACTTCTTCTTTTCTTTGTAAGACTCTACTACTGTTGGATCTTCATCCCATATACCTGAGAGGGTTTCCACAAGGAGAGATGACCTCGATCGGAAGTAACAAGTGGAGGACAGATACCTCAACATGCTATAGCAGCATTAGCCAGTCCGGAGGAATGATTTGGAGTTCTGCACCAAACCTCCATTCTCAGCAAAGATCGTGGAGGAACCCATTCCTTCTTAGTTTAAGATTCTGCAGTTGGAGACCTGATACATCATTGAACTATTCTGGATGACCTAAGGGACTTGATTAATTCCTTATCTTCCTCCAAGAACATCACCGATAAGGCATCTCTACTTTTTAGCACCTTCAATAATCCCTGTTGAACCAATAGGATTCGCTCTGCACATGCCAAAGACTGAAATCATTCTTTCCATTAAACTTTTCGATCTCAAATTTTACAACCATCATGAAAAAATCATGAAAATAAAAAAAATAGAATCAATAGATAATCAAAATCCAATATGGATTGGATGAACAAATATGATTAAATTTGAAACCCAGGCTCTTATACCAGTTTGTTGCAAGATTACTTGTTAACTAGTGTGAAATTTGAAATAACAACAAACAATCACACACAGAAAAATAGGATACAATGATTTACGTGGTTCGACATTTGGCCTACGTCTACGAACGAAGAAGGGAAGATATCAAAAAGATGAAAGTAAAAAGAGTTTGTGGTAGCTCAAATAACAAAAGATGGCCCCTCCTTGTAACAAAAAGCATGATTATAATATACATATAGCCACCAAACCCTAAACAAAGAGAAAAATTAAAATACCCAAATAGACCTACTGAAGTCCAAAATGGGCCAGATTTGTACCGTGGGTCCTTTCAAATTCATGCCACGCTCACAAAGTTCAATGCAATGAAACTCGTGACATGTTCAGTATGACAAGTTTGATCCTACTACCATAATAAATATTAGAGCCAAGGTTGGCGTAGCCCATAAGATGCGGTCTTTGCTTCTGTTTTCATGAGTCTCTACCCCCTAATAAGCGATTCTAATTGCATGCATTTCAGTGGCCACGTCTCTCATGTTCATTCGTTCACCTGGTGATGATGCTGAGCACAAGAGGCCGACTCTTATCACAGATATCAAGCATTGGTGAAGTCTCCTAGTGCTTGCTCTCGGATCATCATCTTGGATCAGTAGCAATGGATCAATAATTTCCTCGATCCTCTGAGGAAATGCCATCTTAACAAAACTATGAAGGGCCAATCCATTTTAAATGCATCATCAGCTGGTCTCTTTCCTGTAAAAATCTCCAAAAGAAGGATTCCGTAGCTATACACATCACCTGATGTAGAGACCTGTCCCCCTGCCCCATACTCTGCAGTGCATACATTTCAGAGTTAGTACTGCATAAGCCTAAGAGAACTATAATTATGATGTAAAATAGATTAACCATTCTCTTACTAAAAAAAAAAAGGAAACATACTATTAAAGCTTGATTTGTTATGATCTAAAATTACCTGGAGCAACATACCCAATTGTTCCCCTTATGACGTCAGTTGAGTTTGCTGAATTTTGCAAGGACCTGCTCATAGCTTCACAAAGGATTTTTGCCAACCCAAAATCCCCACATGACCAACCATGTCTCCATCAAGAAGAACATTACTAGGCTTCAGATCACAGTGAACAACTGGTGGTTGACAGTTGTGATGAAGATAATCCATTGCTTCAGCAACATCAATGGCTATGTTTAACCTCTGAAGTAAATTTAAACTGTTCGTCATTCCCTGCTCACTGATTCTTGGATGCAGCCATTCCTCTAAACTCCCATTAGGCATGAATTCAAAAACCAGAGCTTTGAAATCATAACCCTTAAAATCAACACCAGAGCACAATGTGATGATCTTGACTAGATTACGATGTCGGATGATTCTTAAAGCATCACATTCAGCTACGAAACTCCTGATAGCTCCTAATTGTTGCAGGTTGAAAACCTTCACAGCAACAGCTGCATTGCCACAAAGTAGAGACCCTTTATACACTGAGCCATATCTTCCTGCGCCAATAAGGTTTGTGGAGGAGAACCCATCAGTTGCCTCAGCTAATTTCCTGTACGATACTTTCGGATATTTGTCCTCCAAGGAAGATGCTGGCGATCTCGTGTCCTTTCTTGGCTTTTGTTTCGAATACAAGAAACAAGTAGAACAAGCAGTGTCAAACATGAAATAGCACTAATTATTGGTATCATTACTCGAACCAGATGAGAACTTCCACTCTTTTCTGATGATTTTCTGGGACATGCAGGCAAGTGAAGTTCTGTTATTCCTCCACAGAGCCCATCATTGCCAAGTAGCGAGATAGCAGTTGCATTGTTGAAGATTCCCTTTGTGGGCACTGCACCATCAAGATGGTTGAAAGACAGATTGAGATACGCCAAAAAGTGTAAGTTTTCTAGCAATTCAGGTATGGGCCCTGACAGGTTATTGTGCGAGAGATCGAGTTTTGTAAGTGCTTTTATGTCACTCAAAGATGGTGGAATGGTCCTCTGGAAAAAGTTATTGTCAAGGAGGAGCATTTCCAAGACCTCACAATTGCCAAATGTGCCAGGTATCTCACCTGACAACTTGTTTCCAGAAAAAACTAATGCTCTGACATTTACCATGCTGCCAACATCCAATGGTAGTTCCCCAGTCAAATAGTTGTCCGAAAAATCCATATAATTTGATAGGAAAGTAAGGCTGAATATCTCTTTTGGGATGCTACCACTAAGAATGTTATTGGATAGGTCCAGATCTGCTAAATGTTGGAGATTTCCCAGACTTGAAGGTATTGGTCCTTCAAAGGCATTACTGGTTAACTGGAGTCTATTCAACCGGGTGAGGTTGCCAAGGGAGGATGGAAGGGTCCCTGTTAACCTGTTGCCAGCCAAGGAAGAAGCTGCAGCATCTGAAGTTTTCCGATATTTTCTGGGATATTACCGGTGAGTAGATTCTTCTCAAACCCCAATGCATACAAATTGAATAGGTTTTCAATTCCAGAGGGAATGTTCCCTGATATGTGGTTAAATCCAATTGCTAGAAACTGGAGTTCTACGGAGAGGTTGGTGATTGATTTTGGCAGTATACCACCAAGCTGGTTCTGATCTAGATCCAATAGCTGTAAAGACTGCAGTTGGTTAAAGAGTCGAGAAATGCCCATCCGTTAGCATCACTTGCTTCAAGCTGGTTCACACCAAGTTCGAGATGGCGAAGACCTCGCAATCTTCCCAAATTTGAAGGCACCGGTCCGCTAAAACCGTTGGTAGAATATCGATGGTTAAAATTCCGGTGGCATTGCCTAATGAAGCTGGAATGGGTCCTTCAAACCGGTTACCACCTAACAAAAGATAGTTAAGTCTAGGAAGTGCATTGCCCAGGGTTGGTGGAAGGCTACCCTGCAGCTGGTTGACAGCCACGTTGAAGCCATGCAAGAATGAGAAATTGTAGAGGCGCAAGGGAATGATACCAGAGAGCATGTTTCCAGACACCTGAAAGAATCTTAGGTTTGCAAGGTTGCCTAGTTCCTCTGGGATGCTTCCTTCTAAGAAGTTTGACAATAGGTCAAGCACTAAGAGCGAAGAAAAATTCCCAATCCAAGGTGGGATGACTCCTGTGATGTTGTTTGTCTCGAGCAGTAGATTCTCGAGCTTTGTTAGTGACCTGAGCTCATGTGGTATTCTCCCTGCAAGAGGGTTGTTGCTCAGGTCAAGTCGTCTGAGGTCAGAACAATTGGACAGCTCAACAGGGATCCCTCTCACGAATGAATTAAAGCTCAGGTTTAGTCGCTGCAACCGGTG
>KE511240.1:0-10292 GCA_000441515.1 Elaeis oleifera | reverse complement strand
ATATATATATATATATATGATAGCATGTGTCATTGTTAGTTATAATTAAATTCTGCAATTCATGGCAGGTACCGACACCCCAAATTTAACAAACAATTCCATGTTGAAAACTTCCTTGGCAAGATTCTGACTATAGAGTTCCGTGTGAAGAATTTCTCTAAGAGGTCTCAAAAGAGATTAAAGCAAAAGCTACCGTTTAGAAGTCAAAAGGCATGCTTTTGTGCGGTGGGAACACTTGCTGCTGACTCCAAAATTTGCCAAGATCCTTTGGCAGAGGATGAGAAGCTTCTCAGGTAAAAATGACTTCATGACAATTATGATGCAATTATAAAAGTTAATTAATTGGATCAAGAGAAGCAACACATCAAGGAGTAAAAACAAATGTTCAATTTGTGTATCTTCATGCAATGATTCACAAATATGACTTGTGACAGCCTACACGTTAAAGATCAAGCCCCCATTCTCTTTGTTCATGATGTCCAAATTCATCAAGTCAGTTTTCACTTTTAAAATTTGCGAGTCTGTTGTGCTGTTAGGGAAACTATGCCTTTCTGTTGCAACAAATTCACCAATTTCTGGCTTCTAGATGTCTATTAGACAGAGAAGTTCATGGATGGTCATGGAAAAGGCCTGCCTTTCACCATGGAATTTATGAGTATGATGACACTACATGGACAGCTATTTCTCATAATTACTTTCCTACTTGGGTTTGTTTCTTAACTATTACACCACATAGACAGCTTCCCAAGTTCCTAACCTGAATAGCAAGCCCAAACACGACACTCAAGATGAGAGACTAATGGAATAATTCAAAGATTGTCAGCTGGATCTGAAACTTAAATGGGATCAAAGATTACAGCATGAGAGTGCAAGTTTGTCTCACCTTTAATTGAGGTTCCTCATGAGTAACAACCAAAGGAAGTTCTGCAACTTTCTGACCAAATACCCTAAGAATTCCTGCTGATGCAGGATCAGATCTGTATTCACCACACATTCGATGACTAAGATCAGCATCATAGTTGTAAGCATCTCCAAAGCATTGTTCCATTCTATTTGGATCTTGGAATACTGTCATGACAAAGAACCGGGGGAAAACATGATGCCCTCCTGAAACCAGGTCTCAGACTAGGCAGGAGCAGCATGAAATAATTATTGGACTACAACCATTGGCAAAGCCAAAAGCCAATGGTTATGATGAATGCAGATAAACCGAAAGAATGAACTATTTAGTGATGCAGAACTCTTAGATATTAAGTTCCAAACAGCTGCTAATATAGCCCACCCAACCCGTAAAGTTCCAAAAGTGAGAGTCCATTAAGTTCTAAAAGACTTGGGGACTAAGTTAGCTTGTTGCCATCTCATTAAATATGGCCCACCCAACCCGTAAACTGAGAGTCCACAGACACAGATTGCTCAAAAAAATAATATAAATATAGATAGAAATATACTCCACAGCCCACCAACCCGTAATGGCAACATATTCTCAAATGTCATCGTATTACAGCAAAATTCATTACCTGATCCGATTGAGGTTGAGTAGCAAGAATTTCATCAAAGTTGAAATTTGGAAATTGCTTTTGCATGGAAGTTGAAAAGCTGCCCATTGAGACTTCACCATTCTAAGCTCCTCCTTCTCAGCCTGCAATCCCTCATTTTCTGACTCCATCAATTGGACCTTCTCTTTCAATTTGTCATGCCCCTTTTCAACTCCTCATTGGGCCCATCATTGATAATACCACTTCCTTTTGAACTAGACCCGTAGTAAGAGGTTGGTGTGGGGCCCATCCCTTGCCCACGCACTCTCTCCCATTATGCTTCTTTCCCATCACTTGTAAAAACATTTGATTTTCTAAAGCACTCAAGTTTTCTGAACTAGATTGAGACTGCAAAAGGTTTTCATCTGGAAGTACCTTTGCCTTTTCCTACATGTGAATAAGAACAAGAAACATTAGATTACAATATCTATAAATAAATTCAAACAAGCACAACAGAGGGATATTTTTTAAGATAGAAATTACTGCTAAGTCTGCCGCCTTTTGAGAAATGAACTTCCCATCCCTATCTTTGTGTGTTATCTCAAACATTTCAATTCGAGTACGCTTTTTTTCCTATGGCTTTCTCTTACAAGTGAAAAAGATAAAATCAATGAATTTAGTACATAATAATCAATTTAACTAAACAAGAATTTGGTAATAAAAATTACTCACAATTACACACTCCAATCTAACAAAGCTCATAGATCCTGACGTAAGCATGTCAGTTTGATTTGCACGATTTTTCGTATTTGTCTTGAATTTGTCTAAAATAGTTTAAAAAATAAACTCAAAAAATAACTATTCTCCAATGTAAACAAGCAAATTTATAATTAAATATAGGCATAAAATAAATACTCCCACTGCTCAGAGAACCAATACTCAACAGCACCATACCACTGCTCTCTCATTTGACCTTTAGGCACGTACTTTCTATTCCAATCTTTAGATTTAGTTGAGTCAAAGTATAGGCATTTTAATGTATTCTTGTGTCTTGTCATTTTTTGCTCATATTCTTAAACACAAATCGTCGACCCATAGGTGGAATAATGAATTTCAACTAATAACACATAGAAAACAACAATTGTAAAGGAATTATCAAAGTGAAAGATTAATTAACAAGCTATTATATTAATTTCACCTCAACAAAGCCCAAAGCATCCTATTTGAATGACTCCGACATATGTCTCCAATTATCATAGTTAATGGGACAAAATGTCGGATTCCTAGCAGCAAGTCCTATCCATCCAGTAAGTAAAGTGCATTCCTTTGATTTAGGAACACCACTTTCGTCCCATTCCAATTCAATTTGAAGATTCGGATCTAATGCCCAAACATCCTTTAATGATGTTTTCCTCTTTTTCTTCGTTCACTAGTGGATTTATTTACTAAAATTCAAATAGTTAGTAAAATTGAGAAAAAGAAGGTTAAATGTAGAACTCATAAAACACAAAAATATAAACTAGTTAAACCGGAGAAAATTAAGTATTACCTAAAACTACTTCTTCACTGCTTTCACCATCATTAGATGCATTGTTATTATCTATGCTCGGTTGAGAGTTGTCACTATTTTCTCCTTGTGCTCCTTCTGGAACTCATGGTACAATGCTAGCATCTCTTAATCTTTTGGACCTAGTCATTCTATAAACAAACAATTAAAATTACAATAAACAAATATCATTCAATATTCATCAACATTTATTGCAAAGAAAGAACTTTCAAGACAAAGAAAAAAATACAAAGAAAGAATAAGGTAAGAACTATCGATTTTCAGCATCATTTAATAATTTTAACATCAATTACAAAGGGGCCAAAAATAAATTTAGTAGCATTTCTGTAAAACCAATAGTAGTTTCTAATGAGAGAGAAAGAAACATTGTCCATCCACATTTTCATTCATAAAACATAAAATAAACAAAAAATTACGAAGCCATATTAATACATATCAATCCACATATATGTCTTTATTGACATCTAAGCGCCAAACTTGAAGTATCATTTGACCTATCTAATTCTTGAGCACTCAAAGATAATGTCTCGATAGGTTCATCAATATCATCTAAATTATTCATATCACCCATTTCGAACAAATCCCTAGGCTTGTTCCATACTACAACATAATAACCTTTTTTCTTTGTTTCTTGTGAATAAAATACTTGCTTCACTTGAGAAGAGAAGACATATGGATCGTGACTAATATGCTCGCCTATGTGTATTAACCTCGAAAAATTCATGATTGTAAATCCAAATTCGTCCTTTGTCACTTCTCTACCGCTTGTAACATCAGCCCAATCACAACGAAGCAAAACCACTTTGGCATTTTCATAATAGTCCAACTCAATTATATCAGTCAACATGCCATAATAGTCAATATATCTCTCTAAAGAATTTCTATCCATAGCTGCGAGTAGAAAAAGTGACAACAACGCCACTATTCTAGGTTCGCTTATTTCTATCACGACCTCTTGTATGAAATCGAAATCGATTGATGATGAAACCGTTAAATCGTCGGACTAGCTTATACGGTCCTCGAGTAAGCTATTTAATTTTCATATCAACTTCATTCGATGAGAACACTTATTTACATATCGTTAAAATGATTAATTATTCAAAATATAAAAATATTTTAATGATAAACTTTTACTTAACTAATTAATTATATGAGATTGAAATCATTCACTAAAGTTTTCAACTAATGCTCTATCAATCTCTTTCTGTGATAATCATCGTGGGCGACCTTGTCTTCTTAACTTCCTCATGAATTCATTGCACCCATCATATTTGTCACACAAAAAATGATTTCTTCTTAAGGTGGCATCCAAGAAGATAAGGATAAGGGAACTTGGGATTAGTTTGAATCAAATTCAAAACGTTTAAACTTGAATTCAAATTCAAGTTAATCCAAATTCAAATCAACCTTATCCCAACCTCTTAGGCATTGAGAATGGGTGACAAAGGGAGCTTTTAGCATGGAAAAGCTTCATGCAAAATCAGATTTTGTGTGAAGACTAGGGTGGCATGAATATGAGGTGGTGCATGGGTAGTAGTAATTGGACTCTAGGTTTTGGTTCCAACTTGATCTTCTACCAAATCAAATTTGGTTAGACCCAAATGATAAATGAAATTCAATCCAATTTGACTCTTACATTCTCAATCAAATCCTAATCCAATTAAAAATTGATTAAACCAAAGTTTGGATCAAATCAGGAATAACTCTTCCTTAGCGATTAGATCATCTCATAACTTAATCAGGTCAAATCTAATTGAATCAAATTTAATTAGACTTGATCTAAACCTCATTGTTCAATCAAATTGAACTAATCAGTAATCTAATTACTAATTAATTCTCTATTAATTCACTAATACTTAATAAATTATTTCATCATAACTTTTGCTTAAGGTTAATCATCAATCACATTGACAATTATATTTTGAATGATTCTCAATCGTCGATCAGCCATCTGATCAATCACAAATTTTTTTGAGTGTAATCCTATAGGTTCAAACCTAAGTCGGTAGCATAAAATAAAGTTCTGCACCAATCAAAGTGACTATTTAGCAATAGTACCTAACATCCAGATAGACTGAATGATTGCAAAGTAACATTCAAGAATCCTGGACTATAATTATCGTATAATTTATCTCTTTGATTTTGAATGCTCAGAGGACGACCTAGGATTTAACTGTCAATTCTGAATGAGTCACCGACATTGTATTTCAACCTTTCAAATCTATTATATAGATTATTCGAGCTCAGATTTTATTAAATTGAAATACAGTGATGCATTATCTCCTATAAATCAGAGGGTCAATCCCATCTTGACTCACACACTGACTTCGCAAGTACTTTACTGTGCCTAAAATTTTTTCAGTCACTGAATTAAAATTCAGGTAGTCTGACACTAAAGCACAGTGAGTTGCTTGTAAGTTACCATGGTGATCTCAGGTCGGAGGGACACTTATATCCATATCTTCATGAGCTATTTTTGACAGTAAAGTGCTCTATAGTTGGTCATGTTCAGTAAATATACTCCTATATTTTACCTGCATACCATACTAGTGAAATATAGAAAAAGTGACAACAATGCCACTATTCTGGGTTCGCTTATTTTATCACGACCTCTTGTATGAAATCGAAATTGATTGATGATGAAACCGTTAAATCATCGGACTAGCTTGACGGTCCTCGAGCAAGCCATTTAATTTCTGTATCAATTTCATTCGATGAGAACACCTATTTGCATATCGTTAAAATGATTAATTATTCAAAATATAAAAAAATAATTTAATGATAAACTTTACTTAACTAATTACTCACATAAGATTGAAACCATTCACTGAAGTTTTCAACTAATGCTCTATCAATCTCTTTCTGAGATAATCGTCGTGGGCGATCTTGCCTCCTTAACTTCCTCACATATTCACTGTACCCATTTAAATATATCATACTTTATTAAATTATATAAGGTGCATGATTTAAATAGCTAAAAATTACTTATAGTTTATATTTTTCAACCGCATTATGATGTAATAGGACATAATGATGTGCTTGTGCTAATAATAGGCTTTCCAATTCATCCACCTCAACTTTTTCAATTGATTGCCCAGAACTTGTAAAGAAATATGGAATAGAAGACTCACTTTGAGAGATATCATAATTTTTATCGGTCTATTCCATCTTGCCTCAACTACTTCTAAATATCTTGAACAAAAGGTCAAACACTCTTCCGCTAAATACCCTTTCGCAATTGACCCTTCAGGATGAGCTTTATTCGTACATATGATTTCAGTCTAAGTGAATACCTATCAAATGAAAAAATATAAATATTGAAGTGTAATCTATATTAAGGTGATATGCATAAATTACTAAAATAATAGTTTGTTCATACTACCTCTCAATTGGAAACATCCATCGATAATGAATTGGACCTGCAAGTCTCGCTTTAGTAGCAAGATGAATGACCAAATGAATCATGATAGTAAAAAAGATAGAGAAAAAAAATTTCCAAATGGCAAAGGGTAATTATTGCTTGTGACTCTAGTTGCTCCAATTCTCAAGTATTTAGTACCTTACAATAAATTGTCTTGAAGATGCCACATAATTCAATCAAGACAAAAGTCACATTTCTCGACATGGATGATCTTAATGCAATTGGGAGTAGGTCTTGCATCAAAATGTGATTATCATGTGATTTCAAGGAAATAAGTTTGCACTCTTTCAAATTAACACATCTTGAAATATTAGATGCGTAACCATCAGAAACTTTGATATCTTTTAAAACTTTACAAAAAATATCTTTCTCATTCTTTGTCATGGATTAGCAAGATGGAGGCATACGTTTTCGATCATTTGGAAGAATCAATGGATGTAGTTCAAGTCTAATGCCCATATCTACCAAGTCTAAATGGGCTTTCATGTTATCTTTGGATTTCCTATCAACATTCAATAGGGTCCCAATCACATTATCGCATACATTCTTTTCTATGTGCATTACGTCAAGATTATAACGTATCAAGTTGTACTGCCAATAAAGCAACATAAAAAATGCTCCTTTCTTCCATAAGCTTGCCTCATTTGGATCTTCCTCATATTCCTCCTCATCGTCATCTAGCTCATTCTCATTTCGAGCTTGAGAACCATCTTGCATTCTCTTTCTTTATGTTTGTTGCATCACACTACTTGCTTGTGGATCCTTTCCATAAGAGAAATTAATTCCTTCAATTTGCTTTAACACATCATCCCCAGAAGTGGTAGTAGGTGCGCATCTTAACTCTTCAGTGCCATCAAACAATTGACTTTGAGTATGAAAATTATGAGTTGGAGTCAACCATCTATGATGTAATAAATAGCAAAACTTCTTTTCATTATAAAGCCATCTTGATGAAGTGTTTTCTACACAATAAGGACATGCATAGCGATCTTTTGTTGACTAACCAGATAAGTTAGCAAAAGCTGAAAAATCATTGATAGTCCACAATAAGGTGGCTCGCATAGAGAAGATCCCTTTAGTTGAAGCATCATAAGTATCAACACCTTTCCATAATTGTTTTAACTCTTCTATCAATGGTTGCAAGTAGATATCAATATCATTTCCTAGACTTTTCTCTCCAGGAATGATCATCAACAAAATCATTGATTATTGTTTCATATACAACCATGGTGGTAGGTTATAAGGAATTAAACAACTAGCAATGTGCTATAGGTACAGCTCATCAATTTAAATGGATTAAACTATCCGTAGCTAATCTAAGCCTTACATTGTGTGAATCTGAATAAAACTCTAGATATCGAGAATCAAAAATCTTTCAAACTTCACTGTCAGCTGGATGCCTCAATAATCCACTTTGTTCAACCTTCATCATGCCATCTCATTAAAGCAGATGTCTTGGAAGATATAAAAAATCTTTGGAGTGAGGAAAATATTGCAAAATCTTTGTAGGTTTTTTTTTCTCTCACCTTCACTATTAGATCTTCTTTAGGATTGGTTTCATTACCCTCCGACAACCATCGAGAAGTATCACATTTTTCACATGTTTCTTGACTCTCTTTATCTTGCCAACAGAGCATGCAATCCTTTGGGCATGCATGAATCTTCTCATAAGTCAAACCCAAGTCTTTTATAACTTTTTTGGCATCATATGTAGTCTTGGGAATAACTGCATATGAAAAAATATCTGCTAAAAACTTGAGGAGCATAGTAAATGATTTTCCAGTCCATCCATTCAAACGCTTGAGATAGAAAATATGAATAGCAAAATTTAGTTTGGAGTATCTAGCACATCTTGGATAGAGTGGTTGATTCATTTCCTTCAATAATTTGTAGAATTTAGATGCATCACTATTTCGGTCCAGTGATTTTTGATTATCCTCCACATCTCTAAATTGTGAACTCATCTCTTCAAAATCATCATGTGGAACATTGAATGCTTCTACCGGCTCTTGTACATTAATGTCATCTCTTTGCAATGATGGGCTTCCATGAATTTGATCATGCATTTTAAATGTATCTCCTAGTAATTCATTTGTATCATGGTGCGCCTCAAATTCACATTGAGTACATGTTGAATCCTAAACATATGATATATCTTGTTGAGAAAACACATAACGAGAAGATGATGACTCCCCATGAACAAGCCACTGAGTGTATCCTTTCATAAACTCACTACATACTAAGTACTCCTCAACCACATTATATGGTTGACAACAGCCATTTTTACATTTACCACATGGGCATAATATCATATCATCATGAAGTGTGTTCTTGAATGCAAAATTCAAAAAGATCGTAGCCCATCACGAAACTCTTTGCTCAGTCGTGATTTATGCATCCAACTTTGTCCATTTTAGAATAATTTATTTGGTATAATACGAAGAAAAAAAGGTTCAAAAATTAGACTTTACTTTGTTAGATTTAAGTATTAATAATATAATTATAACTAATATATAGGATATGAAAAGCTAGATAAGAGCATTGGAATTAGTTTTTCATTAAGAATTGAGAAATTACTAGCTCTACAAGCTTGCATGCTCAATTTGGCTCTTATCCTAAACAAAATCTTATAGTAATAAACCTATGTTGCATCTCTATACAAGCTGAAAAATATGAAAAGAAATTGTACAAAATTTTTTGATCAAGAACCGGTCGTTGGTTGATGTTTCTATGTCTTATGGGTTTATTTGGCTTTTCTGAATTTTTGCTGGGTATTCCTTCAGTGTTTTCTTTGTCTAATGCTGTTGAACTCCGAAGATGTTTTATCTCAGAGAGCATTCACGAGAGATCGGCAAGCCTACGACGATACGCTAAAAATTGTTGGAATTACAATGTAATCGCATGAACCGGCTCCACGGATGAACGATAAAGATCTAATCCACAGGTTCCTATCAACTTGTGAAATATCAAACTTGACTTGATTTAGGCCCAATCATAGCATCTCTGGTCAATGCATCTGGCTATCAGAGACGTGGCATTGGGCCTCAACAAGCATGCTAAAGTAAACAAAATTAATTAAAACATGGATAACCTTAAACCGATTACTGTGACCCCTCAGTGACCCATTTAAAATCACACATACAGATGATCCAGAAATCCCAAAACGTTTGCACCTGTACTTCTGTTTCAACTTCCCTTATAAACATATCCAACGTTCAATTGGATCTGAGATAAAGGGCTAAGAATAGGAGACAGAACAGAACGTGATGGGGTGAAACAGCTGCTGTTAAGTGTCATACGGCACTTCCTATCATGAGGTCGTTCCTCCTCATTAGGATCAATAAGTACTACAAACACCTATTCATCAACCTAAAAGTGATTCAGATAAGAGCACAATAAGTACTACAGAGAATCGTGCTTGCAGTCACTCACATTGGTCGACTACGACACCAAATTAGTCGGTTATTTAAGAATGATGATCAAAAAAAAAACTCCTTAGTTATTATTGCAGCCATCAAGAAAGTTCGTCAGTTCGCAGATCTTGAAAGCGAAAAGGAAAATTATCGCAAATATAACCATTAGAAGATCGATAGAAGTATCACAGCTATTATGACTACAGGAACTTAGGTTACTCAAACCTTAATTTTTTAGGAACAGATAACAGTAAACAAATGCTGATATAGAGAAGCCTCAGATAGCCACCTATCTATTTGCATCAAATGATGGTTGATTAACCTCAGCGGTAATTCCAACAATGTTTAGCGTATCGTCATAGGCTTTGTAACACCCGGCCCAAATCAGCCCAAAAGCCCAAAGCCTATTCAAAAAA
>KE511236.1:4383-17832 GCA_000441515.1 Elaeis oleifera | reverse complement strand
TAGTTAGAGTTGGAACAAGATTCTTGAGCTCTATTGGAATAGGACTGAACCAACCTAAAATCCATCTATTTAAGAGATCCCATGCCCCACCTCTTCCCAATGAAAAATCCTCACACCCCATTCTCTTTGCCATGGAATAATCCATGCCCATCCAATATGCTGCACCCCTCTCTTCTCTTGCATGAATAAGAGGCATCCCCTATTTCTCCATGTCGCAAAAAAATAAGGAGGTGGGCGTCCAAGAGTTGGATGTCCCAAATCTCGCACGGCAAGCCTCTTCTCCATGCCTCTTTGGAAAAGATTTTTTAGAGCTTTTGTTGTTGGTTCTTAGATGTCAAGAAGCCTTTCTTGTTGCTATTACAGTATAAAATTAGAGAAGAAAGGTTCTTCCCAATTAGAGAAAGAGAAGGAAGAAGAATGGTCTTCTTTCTTGTGCACAGCCTTAGAGAAAGAGTTCTTCTCTCAATTTTTTTTTAATTTTTTTAGTTATAAAAATCAGATTGAATTAATTTTAATATGAAATTTAGAGAAAAATATCAAAAAATTTGGTTGGGTGTTTGGAGCTTTTTAGGGCTCTAGATCTTGGAGAAAAGGAAGAAGAAAGGAGAAGAATGATTTTCTCTTGAGTCTTTCTTTTGATTTTTCTAGAGCATAAAAATTTATATTATTTTTTGTATGAGAAATTAGTTTAGATCTAATTTTTATCATGAAAAATCAGAGAAGAAAATTCTTCTTAAAGGTATAAAAGGAAGAGAGAAAGGTTCTTTCTTGTGAGTGGGAGAATTGAGAAAAAGAATTCTTCTCTTGATTTCTATCGTAGAGATTTGAGGTGTGGATCTAGAAAGAAAAGAGAGAATCTTCTTATTCTTCATCTTCTTCTTGTTCCTCTTAGATCAGTCAAAGCATGGTGTCTTCATGAGCTAGCACTCTCGGAGAGATCGATCAACATAAGAACTTTATGTGGATACTTGTAGAGATCGGACATGTGTGCGGCTGTTGAGCATTATGAAGAATCAATGACTATGAATTTTGGATGTGATGATCTGCTGTCCGTAGTTAGGTATGGAGTTTTGAACTCAATTCATATTTAGATATGATCTAAATATAATTCAGATATGATCTGATTTGATATAGATGTGATCTATGTTTGTTGAATTTTAGATTTCAGATTTACATGCATGCATATTAGTTCATGTCATGGATCCTGTATATTAGTTTTAAATTTTATCTATGTATACATTGTAGATTAAATTATTTAATCTATGTATGTCTCACTATAAATTTTAAAAATGCATGCACAAAACTACCACACTTCCCTTCAGTAAGTCCTGTTGGTTCGGTTGTCATCGTCAATTCCTCCTCAAGCATCATCCTTTTCGAAAGTAGCAGGATAGTTTCACGAGGAATAAGATAGAGAAGGACCATGCACCCCAGTGTCTCAGTGGTATGGAAGTGTTTCAAAGGTTATCCCAATTGGAAGAAGTTCCGTTTGGCATTGAATTTGACAAGCAGAAGCCTCGAGGGTTTGGTACAACTCATAACTGGATGAAGCGAAGCATCTTTTGGAAATTATCGTACTCCTTTTGCATCAAGAGAAAGAAAATAAAAGAGGAAGAAAGATTGGTAGACTATATGCAAAATTAAGTCTTGAACCATTTATTATGCGCTCGAAGAAGAAGAAGAGCCCTAATTACTAGAATGCTTTCAAGAGGATGAGACAGTAGGTGTTCATCAATCTTTCAATGATGTAGAATTGGATACTCTAGGAATTCTCTTATGTGAAGATGGCCAACAAAAAGAGATAGATTCAACTGAGATTGTTTTAAAGGACAATCCTCCCCAAGAAGAGGGAGAAGAAGAGGAAGAGATGGAAGAAGAAGAAGATGAAGACGAAGAAGAGGAAGAAGAGGAAGAATCGAAAGAAGATTCTGAAGGATACCAAACATCTGAAGAGATCAATGAGTAGTGCTAAGTATATAATTCTTGGATCATTTTAATTACTTGTCTTGCAGCATTTTAAATCTTGCATTACCATCCATAATTATATAATTAATTTTATTATTTTATTTTTAGAGAGCATACATCATATCTTCTAGAGGTCGGAGCCGCGCGAGTCGATGATTGAGCTCTTGAGGAGAGAGCAATTATGCGGCCAGCTCGCATGGTTTTGCACCTCTCACATCGAGCGGTAAGCTCTAACACTTTATATATTCTCGTTTATATTATTTATCATTTGTTAACTAATATAACATTCTTTGTATTAGATATTTTGTGCTCAAGTTTGGAGGACAGAGAGTCACCAGTGACCCCACAGTCGCATGCAATAGTGACTGCCAGCTCTCAGACATAGCGCCATGGTCGAGGACCCACCCAGCTCGCGGCACCTCCATCTCAACCAGAGGATAAAGAGATCATCCATATCCAGAGCCACTCGTAAATACTACATGCTTAATTAATAAGTTTAGAATTTAGTAATTTTAGAGTTAACATTTATTCTTCAAAATCAATTTTATCATACATTCAAAGAGCCTTCTACATCTCGTGTCATTACTGAGATCATACATCGATTGATGCCAGGACAGATGAACGAGTTCTCGAGTTGGCCGTCGGAAGCTTGTGATGCAGTCTGAGAGATATTTTTGGTAAGTCAAAACTAGTTTAATATTAAATTTTAATACACGCTTGCTTCTATCTCGTAGAAGTACTATCAATTCGAGACTCCTCAAGATGAGGAGGTTGGCTGTCAGGCCTTCAAGGAGGTGGCCATATAGAGGCTTCGAGATAGCCTCTATAGCCTCAGGTAGTCCATCATCTAGCACTCCGATTTCAGTCACCATCGGACTGGAGGTCCTTCACGGATCACTAGATATGGACGAACATATGATAGGCCCTCTGCGACCAATGGAGCAACGAAGAGTACTCCGATAGATGGTAGAGAGTCCGACAGAATCGGACCATCCAGCAAGATCTGATCAGGCATACGGACGGCTCGATCGGCATACATGTGTGGTCGACAGACTGACAAGAAATCTATATAAAAACTCTTCACTAGAACTGTAAAAACTCTTATATGCATACTTTAATTAATTTAATTTTATTATTTATTTATTGTAGATACGATAGCTGGATCATCCACTCGACCAGCTATAATTATGGCGGGCCACACGCCAGTCTAGGAGGATTGATGATTATTTAGATTCTACGTCATGATAGATTATGGTAAGAACTTCAAACTTTATTTACTAATTAAGTTATTATAAGATTTGATTTTATATTAGAACTAATATATTTCTAAACTATGTAGATGTGTTATGTGGCATACGTTGCTGAGAGATACGGTGATAACCCATTTTCTCTGCCCCCCTTGATCTTGAGGGATGGCTCAGCACTATCAGGGGGGCGAGTAGGAGTCAGATCATAGGATTCAACCACAGCTTCGATCCTCCATTGGCTCAATACCCTTCGATATCCTTACAGGTCTCGACGTCCCAAACCTAGAGTGATGCTAGTGACCTCAGAGCCTCCTGGATGCCATACATGACATGGTCATGGAGCTTCTCTGAGATCCATAGCTACATGACTGGTTAGGCTCGTCATCCCAACCATCACATCAGATAATTATATTACTAAATCTTTTACTTATTTTAAGTTTTCATATTTAGAAACTTCATATATTTAGGTTTGAGTCCAGAAAGAAGATCTAGGGGCTAAAAATTAAATCTAACTATCTAATCAATGGATCGGGGGTGTTTATAGCTCTATATCATCGAATGAAATATATAGGAATAATCTATTCGAGAATCGAAGGAGTGTATCAAAAGATACACCTCCATATCAAAAGATACGTCTTCGTATTGAAACTTACTAATATTATTTATTTTTTCGTTACAAGATGCTAGGACATCCGGCTCTCATCTATCAATTGCTAGAAAGAAGCAGAAGGAGCAGGCGGATGATGATGAGGATCAGATCTAATTTTTTTTATGATGTATTGTATTTTTTTGATACTTTTGTAAAAAAAATATATAATTTATATTTTTAACATAATATAATTAGTTTTTAATTTTTGATTATCATATTTTTTTTTAGATTTTAATTATAACAGATATTAAGAACCATAATTCATTATGATTAATTAAAATAGATTTTAAAAAATATTAGTATTAATTTTTTAAAAATAAATTAATTATTAGTGATGGTATTAGCGACGGATATACCATCACTAATACTGATTAAAGATGGCATTAGCAACGATAATGCCATCGCTAATATTTTTCAAATTTTTATTTAATTTAAAATTAAAATAAATTAAAGATGGTATTAGTGATGGTATTATTGGTTGTTAATAATTACTAGTGACAGCATTAGTCACAAAAATATTGTTGCTAATATTTTTTAAAAAATTAAAATTAATTAAAATTAAAAATTATTAGTGATGAAATTTTTTCATCGCTAAAGCTGTCGGTAATAGTCTTATTAGCGATGATTTAGATTTTCATCGCTAATAAGCGTATTTAGCGATCAAAATTTTTTAGATTGACTGTTATGATGGAATTAGCGATGGTAAGCAAACTATTAGCGACGGCAACTAGCCATCGCTAATAGTCTAAATTCTTATAGTGTTGGTAGCATCTTGTGCCACGGTTCACAAGATACTATTAAACTTTGGCTGTTTACTATAACCTGCCATAGCTCTATTTAAGCACTCAACCTGTTACAATTTAATTTAAATATTATACTCACATTATTCAACAATTAACATGACTTCAAATTAAAGTCAAGTCTCAATCATCTAACACACTTGCAGAGCAACACTAGGTTTCCATTTATCATCTATAACTTTTACACCAGGTTTAAAGTATATTTCATTTCCACTTTCATTTAGTTTGTACAAATTCAACCCAAACATAACCCAACATAGAATACAGTCCCAAAGTATAATCCAAATGAGCTCCTCACATTAGCTAGCATGATCAAAAGAAAAGATACTTTCCCCCAAGCTGACATGACCAAAATGAGTATTCCTCCCACTAGCTGACATGACCAACATTTGCTAGAATGAGTGCCGAAGATAAAACTACTATGCTGAGCTATAATGCCTTAAGTTTGTCAAGAGAAAAAGAAAGAAAACACATAATGAGATACTAGTCCCAGTGAGTGAGTAATCCATCTAATAGTAGAAAATAAGAAAACTGGCTGTCATACCCATGATACACACATCATAAATAATTGATATGCTTTCAAAACTTTGTATGTTAAATGAGAATAAAATTATGTAAATAATCATCAAAATAAAATCTACTGGGCTACCGTTGACCATACCACAGCGCACCCCTATCATGGGCAGTCGATACAGAGCATCTGATACTGTTGGACCCTACTTGATATAATATTTCATAAGGAGCTACTGATTGGGCTACTGCTGACCACACCACAGTGCACCCCACCATGGACAGTCGATACGGTGCATCTAATACTGTTAGGCCTCATTGGGCATAATATTTTGCAAGGAGGTGCTGATTGGGCTTTGGCACATCCACAAATTAATCACTTCTATGGATAGCCTGCTAAAACATACTTGACAAACTTTTAAATGCTAAAAAACTGATTTGAAATAATTTCAAGTCAAAAATATTTGCTATCCAAATTGGTTGCACATACATATACATATACTTAATAACCTGTCAATAGAAATCAATTCCTATTTCTTGATCGTATACACATACATAAGCTATAGGATAGTAAGAAACTAATATTCTTTCAAAGTAATCTTTCATAATAAAATATAGTGAAAAATACCAAAGTTAGATGGGAACCACTCACCTCTAGATGGCTATTGCTCCATCTTGATGCTTGACTCACCCAACGCAATCCTTAAGTCCTCTTCTTCTCCTATAAAGTTAGTACACATGCTTATTAACACAATACTATGCGATACATGAGTATGAGAATGCATGCTTTACGTTTTATGCTTGTTCTTTAACCTTTCTAATCTTTACTTTATTTATTTATTTTGCCTAATTTTAGGATTAGCTAAATCTCAACATAAATCCAAAATTTCAGTAATTAAATTGTATTTCATCCTTATAGTTTATCCTAAGTTCCAGCAACACAACTTTCAATTTATTTACTGAAAAGATTTCAAACTATTTTTTGATTTCAGTAAAATTATAGTAGTAATTCACCTTTAATTCAAATTTAAACTTATGATTTGATCCATCAAAATATTGAATCTGATAGTAATTATTCAAGACCCAATTTGAATCTAATTTAGGGATTAAAATTCTTACCTCAAATGGCTAAAATTCTGCTGAACTCAACACAAGTTCTCTCTTTTTTCTAAAACCAATAATTTCAGCAATCCTTCTTCTTTCAATCTGAAATCACCTTTTTCTAGCTGAATTTTTTTGATTTTTAGCTAAGAATAGGATCCTCTACAGCTCCTTTCCCTCTTTATTTTGTATGTTTACTTAAGGGTTCTAAATGACAGCAAAAAGGAATATATGGCTGAAGTTTGAAATGCAAATAAAATAAAGAGTTGCTTGCCACATGTCACCCTCATAAAAGATTTGTAATTAATACATTTGCTGATGTGCTATTAAGAAAAATTTCTGCTTTTTTTATATAACAAGGCTGTTCAGCTATCTCCATAATTTTTTTTTTTAAATCGAAGCATAAAGCACCTGGGGCCCACTCTATTCTTGCTCTCTCTATAGATGAGTCGATTAACCTGAAACTTGAATTGACCCCCCACACAAATCTGTCATACAAAAATTAACTCATTCAATTTTAAATAGTCCTCCAACAATTCAACTTCAATATCATTATTTTTATCATTCAACCTCCTAATCAATTTCATCCTTTAAGTGTTCCACAAATTTATACTTTACTAATGCTAATCAATTAAGTTTTAAATGCTCAAGTGTATTATGTATGAAATGCTGGAACATATTTGTATATATGAGTACTAAATGCAAATAAAAGTTTCTCAGGCCACCACATCCTCTATTCGGGGTGTTACAAGGATGGCTTATGAGCATTTTGGAGGAGGATAATGAGAAGAAGAAATAGATGAGGAAGAAGAAGAGGAGGTGGAGGAATGGATAGAGGTAGAGAGAGCTACCACAAGGAGGAGAAATGGATGAGGAAGAGGATGGAGAAAGATGAGTAACCAGTAACAAAGGATAGATGTGGAGGGGCTTTTATAGAGGGGTATGGCTCATGAGTGGGTCTGGAGGACGAAAGGGATGAGGAGGAAAGGGAGGAGAAAAGAGGGACTGCCGACGAGAATGGATTAGAAGAGGAGGATAAGGGGGAGAAGAGGATAGGGAAGAAGGGAAGGGGAAGATGGGGTGCTAGTGAAAAGGATGGAGATTGAGGTGGCCATCGTGGAGGGAGATGGCCTATGGACGGCTTGAAAGAGGATGATAAGGAGGACGAGGAGGAAGGAGAGGAGGTGGAGGAATGAATGGAGGTGGAGGGCCACCATGGAGGAGGAGAAATGGATGAAAAGGAAGAGAAGAGGAGGGAGAAAGGAGAAAGAGGGATACCAGCGATGGAGGAGAAGGGGATCAATCAAAGAGGAAGAGGGAAGGAGAAAGAAGGTGAAGATAAGGATATTTTATCATTTTATAAAATAATAGTATCATATGATAGTCATATGACATTATTCTATTCACAAAGATAGATGGCTGGACTATATTAGAATATATCAATAACTAGAAGAATCAGTTTGATATTTTTTAAAATATAAAATATAAATAAAATTGGACTAAAATTGAGAGGGTATTCCTATAATTTTTTTAATTTGATAATTCTTTTATAAATTCTTTGATTATCAGTCATAATGGTACTATTCTTGATAAACACAAAAAGCATGAAGTGGAAGTTATGCAAAATATCTATTATTTAATGTGCCTTCAATAGTTGAAGCAAATGATGGTGATAAAAACCCTAATCTTTTGATAGTGCATGCCCTACTTTTGGATCTTTATCAAGCCTCTCCTTGTCTAACATTCTTTCAAAAAATCCTTCTATAGAAACACCTAGTAGAAAGGTTTAGTCTCTTACTAAAATTTATAAAAGATATAAGTTTAGTCAAATTATTAAGTCATGCAGGTTTGACGATATAGCAAAGTTGATGAACTAGTACAAGGTGATGGATGAAGAATTTGCAGTAGAAAGAACCATACTTAGGAGCTCGTAAATCTTTCCCAAAAAAGAACAATTCATTTGAAGTGGATATATAAGAAAAAATACAAGATAAATGAATCAATTCAAAAGTTAAAGCAAGAATTGCATTAAAGGCATACCTATAATAGCAAGATATTGATTGTGATGACTCCAATTGATAGATTTGATATTGTTGACCATTGAGGCCATGAAATCCAAAAATATAGAGTATCTTGGTACTCCCTTGCCATAATCATATGACCTTAAAATTACTTGATAGATTGTAAAACTAATCTAACTTCAAAATTAATTTATCTATTGTGAACTAATCCATCTATTGGGAAAGAGATGAAATGGAGTTATCGCAACTTCCCTCTGGTTATAGAGTCTGAACATTGGAGCACTTCCACATAAGATCGACTTTGAGATTAAGTGGGGGACAACCATAAGTACAAGTCCATCCATATCTATATTTTTGCTGTGCGTACCTAGAGCGATCCCCAGTCTCACGATACCAGTGACAATTTTTTACCTCTCCTCAATTTTTTTTTCATCATTATCAATTTGATGTAAATCATCTTTTTTAAATGATTTTTTACATGAAGAAGTGTATGTTAAATAGCCATAGTTTATAAATTAAAAACAAGGAGAAAATATTTATAGATTAAAAAAGAGCATTATGGACTGAAGTAAGCATTAAGAGCATGGTACAATAGGATTGATGAATACTTTATTTAAAATAGATTTCAATGCAATGATGTGAACCCACACTGTTCATCAAGTCTAAAGAGAAAAATGTTTTGATTTGTATTGGGAACGATGATGAATTAATTGATGAACTTAAATCTCATATGATTAAGGAGTTTGAGATGACTGATCCTATTTTGATGAATTATTTTCTTGGCATGGGAGTGGGCCAATATAAAGTGGAATTTCTTTTTGTCTAAAAAGTATATCATTGTTTTAGTTGATAGATGTAGAATAAAAGTTTATAAACTGATGCAGAATCCAATTATATGAAACTATCTTTAAATGATGGTAGAGAGAAAGTTGTTGCCAATAGTTATAGAGGCTTGATTAGGTGTTTTCTCTATATGATAAATAAAAGGCCAGAAGTAATGTAGGTAATGTTGTATAAATTTATGCAACATCTTGAGTAAAATTTATTGGAGTGTGGTGAAGAGAATCTTAAGATATTTGAAAGAGACAATTCTAAAAAGTTTGAATCTTTTGGTTGTTCTAATAGTGATAGAGTATGTTAAATGTATGATTGAAAGAGTGCCATTGTCTTCATGTTCATCATCGATGAGGGGCATTTTGTTGGTCCTCAAAGAAGCAAAACTAAATAGTGCTATAATCTTCGAAAGCTGAATATGTAGCTGTCATTGTAATAGCTTTCCAAGCTATATGGATGCAACATGTGTGAGCTGACCCAAAACATGAACCAACAAAGGCGATAACCATCTATTGTGACAACCAATCAACTTTTGTGATTGCATAGAATCTATTACATCACAACCACTTAAAACATATTGAGATGCAACATCACTTCATTAGGGAGCAGATGGCTAGCAAAAATATTCAAATGTTGTATTGCAACATTGAGGAGCAGCCTAATGGCATCTTTACAAAGCCTTTATCGATAGAAAAGTTTGTGGTTTGCCAAGACAAGCTTGGAAAGAAGGATATCAACATTATGGGGAAGTTATAAAGATGATGCCGGTATTGACACTATTGTAGGGTTTCAGGGAGAACGAGCACAGCAGAAGCATAATAGATTTCAAATATTAAATCAAAAAATCTTAAATATTAAATCCTTAAACCAGCACCTTCTTGATGATTAAAATCATATAAATATTTTCACAATAAAATTCAAGATATAAAAGAATACCTACAACACTTATTCCAAAATTCTGGTAGAATCTCCATCAGGCGTCCAAGTGTTTGCCCTCCAACAGTGATCCACACAGGACTTTGATCGAAACACCAACTTCTTAAGATGATTCCTCCTCCAAAATTTTCACTCTAAATTTTTTTTGGATAAAAAACCTCAGGCCTCCTTCCTTTCCTCCTAGCCTTCCTATTTCATCTTTCTTATTTCTTTATCTTCCTTATATCTCTTCCTAAGCCTTTATCCTAAAATCAAACTTGTCCTTACTATTTTAGGACTTATCTTAATAAGAGAAGAAAGAGAATAATTGGACAAG
Organism: Elaeis oleifera; assembly: GCA_000441515.1. NCBI lineage: Eukaryota > Viridiplantae > Streptophyta > Magnoliopsida > Arecales > Arecaceae > Elaeis > Elaeis oleifera. The sequence goes on along the minus strand of KE511236.1, from coordinate 7,453 downwards.
AGGAAGAGATGTGTAAGAAAGAAGAGATAAGAATGGAAATTTGATTGAATTAAACCCCGACACAGGACCCCTTTTACAGTTAGCGACGGGATGTGATCAGAATTATCTCGCACCCTCTCCACGTGACATCTCATGCCCAACCAGATGATCCCACATCCCTTTCCAATTTCACACGCCCATCTAGAGACTTGTGACACATAGCAAACATCAAGAAAAGAATCTAAGAGTTGCTTCACGCAGAAAGACTCTTCGGAGAAATTTTCTGTTATTTTTTCAATGCATCACGAGGCTTCCTTGGGTGGTATTTTCTCCACCCTTGATCAGCGCACATTAGCCATCCAAGGGCCCACAAGGGAGGTGCTAACTTGAAGATGGCATAGAGAAAAATCAGATATGAGGGGAGGTGTGACAAATAGATAAGAGTCCTTAACAACATGGACTCTTTCATTAGGCGCATGGATGTGGGCGGCTAGGCTTCCTTTTTATCCAAACATTCTCAATAAAATAAGTGATTAAGAGATAGAAGGACTCTTCTGCATCTCTTAATAATTAGATTACTATCTCAAATAAAATTTCATCGAAGATTAAAATGGATAAAAGGGAATGTGGCATCCTATCCCATAGGGCACCAACTAATTTTTATGCGCACAAATTTATCTTCACGCACTAGAAAGAGAATATCTGGCATGTGGGATGCTAGGAAGGAGGCACCATCTTGTTGGCTTAATCAGCCATGAGTCAACTCAACTTAGGATCAAATTTGATTTAACCTTAATTGGATTTAATTAGCCCAATCTGGAACCAAATTTGAATCCAATTCGAAACAAGGAGCTAGGATTTGCAATTTGTACTAGTATGTCTATCTTGTAAATATGATCTAATCCAATTAGACCCCTGATAATTTCTTTGTGTGTGACCCATTGGGTTTCACATCTAGCCAGTAGTAGGTCTAGGTGCAAGTTGATCTAATTTAATTAGAATTTAATCTAACTGATTTAGGTCCAATCGAGCTAATCCAATTTTAGCAATTAGAATCTTTTCTAATTGATGATCGAATAAATTCTTTAATTCAATAAATCCACAAGACAAAATTGATGTCTAGCAATATATCATGTCTACCTAGAAATATAAAATTTGATAGAAATATCAAAATACCATTCAGTGAAATGTTACAATGCAATTCGATCCTGCGATCAACCTACATCTCGAATATGACTTTGGATATAAAACCATGTAAAATCCAATATCACATTCATATTTCTCATAATCTTATAATGATGATTTGATTATGAAATGTTAGAAACTCTTTCTAATTTTATCCTACTTTAATCAAAGGCTTTCTAAATCATCAACCGATCAGAGTAAGTAGAATGCGATCTCCTCTTACCAGGAGTGATCGATTCCATGTTAACCTACTCACAACCTCCATACACATTCTGAAAGAAGAAAAATTATTTCTCTTCAGAAGGCCTAAGTTGCATTAAAAATTTTCTATTCATCTACATGATTAAGGATCAAATCCTTACTTGAATAGCAGTGAAATCAGAGATCAAATCTCAATTAATCTGAATTAAACCTTCACAGAGGCCTGGATGTGGAGACCTTCTACTTCGCATGCATATCAGACACCACAGAAAAGCAAGATGAACTCTAATCTAATCATCTTCGCAACTCAATCAAATGAGGGAGGAGATGTGCTGGTGTGACATCTTACACTAGCATGTGGGATGCCCAAAGAGAGCCCACACCCAAGGGAGAAGGGGTGGCAATAAGGGGAGAGGCCAAGGAGAAGAAGGACCTCCCTCTTCTCATGCCTCTCTCTCTCTTTCTCTCTTCTTTCAATCTGATTTCTTTGCTATGCATCTATAGGTAAAGACTCTCTCTATTTATAGATGATTTTCATAAGCCAATAAGTATAAGAGTCCTAACTCAAATTCGATTTGAATTAGTCTAATACTCGTGAAAGAAAGATTCTTATATGAGATAGAATTACCATCACTTATGATAACTAATTTGCACCCACTCCCTCACCTACATGGGGTGCCCCAAACTAGCACCATTCCAAGTGTTGGTCGGCCCACATGAGAGGAGAATCTCAATGCAAGTGAGAATTCTTATATCCCATCAAAATGGGTCTGATTCGAATCTAATTCGAAGCTGGTTCGAAATACTTTTAAAAAGCTGTCAATTTTAAACTCTTTAGGACTTTTGTACTAAGTCTAACTTAGATTTTAGATTCAATTAAATCTAATTAATTGAGATCTAATCTAAAATTAATCAGTACTTAAATTCAATCTCTCATATGTGAAGGGAAGGAAAATAGTTTCCCTCCGAGATGCCCAGATTGCATCTAAATTTTTTTAATATTCTACTTATTAATAATCAAATCCTTACCTGAAATATAGTGGAACTAGAAATCAAATCTTAAATTATCTAATATAAACCTTCGTGAAGGTTTGGATGTGCAGACCCTCTACTTCGCATGCACGTCAGACGCCGCAGAAAAGTAGGATGAACTCCAATCCAATTGGCTTAGCAACTCAATCAATCGAGAGATGAGATATGCTAGTGTGACACCTCACACTAGTAGGTAGGATGCCCAAAGAGACCCACACCCAAGGAAGAGGGCGGCAACAAGAAGAGAGACCAAATGGAAGATAGAACGTCTCTCTCTCCTCACGCCTCTCTCTCTTTTCTCTTCTCTCAATCTGATTTGTTTGCTATGCTATTGCTATTTCTATACATCCATAGGTAGAGATCCTCTCTATTTATAGATGATTCTCATGATCCAATGAGATTAAGACTCTTAATTCAAATCTAATTTGAATTGGTCCAATACTCATGAAAGAAAGATTTCTATATGAGATATAATTGTCATCATATATGACAATCAACTTGCACCCAATCTCTCACCCACTTGGGATGCCCCAAATAAGCACCAAACTAGGTTTGGTCATGCTTCATGAGGGGGTATTCCCAGTGCAAGTAGGAATACTCATATCTCATACAAATAGGTACGATTCGAATCCGATTCGAAGCTGGTTCGAAATAATTTCGAAAGACTGTCAAT
>KE511228.1:19210-29937 GCA_000441515.1 Elaeis oleifera | reverse complement strand
TATATGAACTAGATCTATAAGTGCTTTCATATGATAAAGGCATGCTTAGATTAAAAGTATTTTAATCAAATTTTTTTACTATATTTTGAATTAAAAAAATTTTGAAATCCATATGCACTAGCACCTATAGAAAATCCAATAGTGAATTCCATCTTGACTCACACACCGACTTCACAAATACTTAATTGTACCCAGAAATCTTTCATCACTGAATTAAAATTTAGTTAGCCCAGCACCAAAGTATAATGAGTTACTTGCAAGTCACCGTGATGATCTCAGATCGGAGGGACATTTGTACTCATATCCTTCGTGAGCTATTCTTGATAGTATAGTGCTCAGCAGTTGGTCACATTCAATGAGATGTAACCCTGCATCTCATTTGCATGCCATGTCAGTGTCTCCATATTTCTTGATTAAAAGGACAACCAATACACATGGCACATAATGACCTATACTTGATATGGCTATTATCCTAATAATAGCATATCATTTGATCGTGATCTAGGATTTAAGGGCTAAATGATATATTCTCCTATATTGATTTAAATAGTCATAAGGACTTCATCACAAAATAGGAGTTCAAATAAGATATACACAGAGTGATGAGAAATCTAAATAATATTTATTATTTTAATAATTTATATGTAATTATAATAATTAGCTCAACAATCAATAGGCCGATGATTGGCTTTGGGACATAATTCCTAACAACTCCCACTTGGACTAAAGCCAATCAGTATAGTATTATATACCCATCTTTGATTTATAATCTTTGAACTCCTTGACACCAAGGGCTTTAGTAAATGGGTCAGTCAGGTTCTCCTTTCTATCGATCTTCTGAAGCTCAACATCACCTTGATCCATGATCTCCCGAATCAGGTGGTAGTATTGTAGAATATGCTTGGTGCATTGATATAACTTCAGTTCCTTCACTTGAGCAATGGCATTAGTATTATCGTAGTACAATAAAATAGGGCCATCAAAGGAGGGTGCCACTCCAAGCTCACTGATGGACTTTCATAACCACATAACTTTCTTCGCAGCATCACATGCCATGATATATTCCACCTTACAAGTAGAGTCGGCTATAGTGTGCTGCTTGAAACTCTTCTAGCAGATTGCTCCATCATTTAGAGTATAAATGTATCCCGACACACTTGTTGTCGTCATGATCCGACTAAAAATTGAAGTCTATAAAAATCACAACTTTTAAGTCAGTTTCTCCATAGATAAGCCATAGGTCCTTAGTATTTCTCAAATACTTAAGGATGGTCTTTACGACCTTCTAGTGGTTCTCATCTGGATCGGACTGGTATCTGCTCACTACCTCTAGTGAGTATGCCATGTTCGATCTCGTATATATCATGGCGTACATAATAGATCTCATTATCGAAGTATGTAGAATTTTACTCCTATACTCTCTCTCTTGAGGAGTTATAGGACAATCACTCTTCGAGAGAGAAATTTTTGGTCTATCGGAAGATAGTCTTTCTTGAAATTCTCCATGCTGAACCATTTCAGCACAGTATCAATATACATAGACTGGGATAATCCAAACAACCTCTTAGATCTATCTTTATAGATCTTCATCCCAAGGATGTAGGATGCTTCTCCCAAGTCTTTTATAGAGAACTGTGGTGACAACCAAACCTTTATTCTCTGTAATACAAAGATATCATTTCCTATTAAGAGAAGTCACCACATACAAAATAAGAAATACTACCACAGAATTATTAACCCACTTATATATGCAGGGTTCTTCTTCATTCTTATTGAAGCCATACGTTTTGATCACTTTATCAAAATGCATGTTTCAACTACGAGATGCCTATTTAAGTCCATAAATAGACCTCTGAAGCTTGCACACCTTAGACTTATCTGTGGATATAAAATCTTCAGGTTGTGTCATGTACATCTCTTCTTCCAACTCTCCATTTAGGAAGATTATTTTTACATCCATTTGCCAGATTTCATAGTCCAGATGTGTTGCTATCGCAAGTATGATCCGAATGGACTTGAGTATTGCCACAGGAGAAAATATCTCATCAAAGTCAATACCATAACATTGACGGTAACCCTTAGTAACCAGATGGGCTTTATAGGTCTCCACCTTTCCGTCTGCGTCCTTCTTTATTTTGAAGATCCACTTACACCCTACGGGTTTTACCCCTTCAGGTGGGTCAATCAATATCCATACATCGTTGATCTTTATAGACTCTATTTCTAATTTCATGGCTTCTAGTAACTTATCAGAGTCAGACCTTTGCATTACATTTTTGTAGGTGATCAGATCCTCGTTGTTCTCATCGAGTTCAATTGGATCACCATCTCAGACTAAGAAATTGTAGTATCTATCTGACTGATAAGATACTCTATCGATTCTTCTCAAAGATGTCTCAACAATAGGTTTCAGGTTTGATGTAATCAAATCTAACTCTATGGGTTTACTAGATTGTGTCAGTTCTTTTACCAATCGAACTTCATCAAGTTCAATCTTAGAGGTATTAGTTTCTTCTCCAAAGAACTTTTTTTCAAAATAGACTATCCTATTGCTAACAAATACTTTTGTTCATATGCAAGGTAGAAGTAATACTCCTTAGTCTCTTTTGAGTATCCTATGAATAGATATTTATCAGAACTAGATCCAAACTTGTTAGTTTCAAATGTTTGACATAAGCCAGACATCCTCAAACCCTAAGGTAAGAGAGTACTGGCTTACGCCCTATCCACATCTCATGTGGTGTTTTAGTTATGGATTTAGTTGAAACTTTATTTAGAATATAACAAGCCGACTCGAGTGCATATCCCTAAAAGGAGATCGACAGACTTGCAAAGCCCATCATGGATCGAACCATATCTAACAAGGTTCGATTCCTTCTTTTCGATATACCATTATGTTGTGGTGTTCTAGGAGGGGTCCATGTAAGAGAATCTCATTCTCTTCTAAGTATGTCAGAAATTTACTGGAGAGATATTCACCTCCTCGATCAGGCTGAAGAGTTCTAAAACTCTTTCCAATTTATTTCTCTACTTCATTATAGAACTATTTAAACATTTCAAATGATTCAGACTTATGTCATTAAATAGACATGCCCATACCTCGATAAGTTGTTTGTAAATATAATGAAATAATAATACCCACCTCTGGCACTCATATTCATTGGTCCACATACATCAGTATGTATCAAACCTAGAACTTTATTAGCTTCTCACCTTTTTCAGTAAAAGGTGACTTGATCATTTTTTCAAGAAGATAAAATTCATAGGTTGGAAATGATTCACAATCACTAACTTCGAAGATTTTCACTTGAGTCAACCTATTTATTCTACTCTTATTAATATGACCTAATCTACAGTGCCAAAGGTAAATATTGGTGACATCATCAATTCTAGGGCATTTGCCAAACATCTACATTACATTAGGTTATGATAATATATAAATTTCATTGTTTAACTACCCATTCATCACATTAACACCATTCATAATGATATTAAAATATTTTTTATTGAAATCTCATAATTGTACATGGTCAAAAAGTCTACAGAATAATATTCAATAAAAATGAAGGATAAAAGTGACATTCACTAAGAACAATTATATTAGATTTGAATACAAGCTTAATAATTCCTAATACTAAAACTGAAACTGATCTTCCATCTCCAACATTAAGAAATCTTTCACCTTCTACAAATCTTCTACTAACCTACAGATCCTACAATGAATTGTAAATATTAAAAAGGCTTTCGATATCTAATACCCAGATAGTAGAATCACAAATTAAGAAATTATAAGGTGTTATCATATAATTATCTTATCCAACAATAACTTGCTTCTTTCTCGACCTGTTCGGATCTAGGAGGCAATATACTAAGGACAGATCCTCTTCCAATTTTCATGCTTCTTGCAGTAGAAGCATTCCGCCTGACTCTGGTCAGACTTTGATTTCTTGGTCTGAGAGGGCTTGGGTGTCCCAGCACTTTGCACCTTCTTCTTATTCTTCTTGTTCTTCTTCTCTTTCTTAAAGGATCGATGTGCAGAAGAAGAACCTCCTACCACATTCACCGACTCCTTATGGAGCTGGTGATCCTTTTCAAAATTCTGCATCAATTCTAGCAAATCGTGGTAGTTGACTGCAGGCTTTGTCATTCGGTATGAGTAAGAAAAGGGAGGTAGGATTTAAGTAGAGCATTCAAAATAGCATCCTTCCCTAGCTGCTCATGCAGAAAAAAGCCAAGCTTGCTCAGGTGCTCAATCATCTCGATCATGTATAATACATGATTAGTGATCGATTTTCCTTCTCTTATTCAAGCATTGAAGATGGCACAACTTATCTTATACCTCTCAACATCGTCGGGTGTGCCAAAGGACTTGTTCAACATTTGCAACATGTCCTGTGGCTGAGCATTCTCAAATCTACTATTGAACTCATCATTCATTGCCACCAACATAATGCAACGAACCATAGTTTGGTCATTGAGCCACTTCTGATAAGTATCTCAGATCGTACTGCGGGTATTCGAAGCTGGATCCTCGGGTGCCAGATCTGTCAGCACGTACAAGAGCCATTCTTGCTCTAGAACTATTTTTAGTTTCAATATCAATTTTTGAAATTGGATCCCATTAATTTATCACCATCTAATAGTAATCGAAGTGACAAGGTGGTGGCCATAATTGCAAAAGAGAAAACCAAAACCTAGTTAGTATATGAATTGATTAAGCCTAAAGACATAGACTTTAGTCTAAAAATTTTTCCACTATTATATTCAAATTGATAGTCTCTACCTCCAATTCAAGAAATTACACTAATTTGTTAGTGGATACCAGAATCCTCACAGGCTGCACATGGGCCCGAGTGTGGCTCGGCCAACCCTTGTGCACCTATGGATGGGTTCTTAATCAATTATTTCATCAAACAGTTTCTAGCAATTAATTTTGCCCTGGACATCTCTTCAGCAGGCATGTGGCGCCTCTACTAAAAGTTTTGGTTAGGTCTAACCATTAACATGTTGAAATTTATTGCATCTGACAAATGAGTTATCAGATTCGAGTGTGGCTATGCCAACTTGACCATCATTAGAAAGATACAACCAAATCAACATTTTATGAATGATAATTCTGACAGCCAGGTAAGCATTAGGCGTGTGGAACCTACAATGATCATCCAAACTATCAAACCCATTATCATCCAACTTAATGGGAGGCTATGATCTAGTTATCACCATAATTATTTCATTCTTAGGGATCTAATAATTTTAGAGGATTTAATTAAATAGAATGAAAGATGAGATAAGACTTGATCAGTTAATCTCAATCCTTCCATTAATTTTTCAAATCAAATCAAAGAAGACTAGGCATAAGCTGGTCCAGCCAATCAATCATAAATCCTCCCACTGACTTAGTCATGAAGAGGAGTATAGATAAGTCGAACTAGGGGCATCTAAATCAGTCATACTGATTTCCTAGTTAGCATGGATCAACCCCAATTATTAAGTAATCTAATCAAAATATGATTCACCACATTGGCCAGGTAAGTGAGATTGATGAGAGGGATATGCCATTAACTCGCTATAGACTTAATCTATGCGAGTAGATCCCAATTAATGACCACCGATCAAGACTGCCATACCTTAGACACCAAATGGTTAGTCAGTTTCAATTTGATAACTTATAAACTTGAGTTCAACTATGGAGCTACGATTAAGGTCCATCTTAGTCTAATCAAAGACATGGACTCTCATCAACTACAACTATTGAGAATTGATCAAGAGAAGAATTGACCCAATCAGAATTAACTATTAATTAGATTTGATCAATTACTAACATAGTCCATTATCAATGATTTCTACCCCTAGGTCTAACCCAGTTAAATGGACTTGACTCGAGCTAACCCATAAACCCATGAATTATAAAATTTATGCCTTAGATCTTTGATTCTCAAATCTAGATCACTTAATTCTCAATTAAGTTTTAGGCTAACATAGATTGGAGTTCGATATTTGAAAATAGTTTCAAATTTTATAAAATATTTTTACAAACTATCATACAATCAAATAACTTTAATTTTAGATCTAGAATACAATATATCAGATCTAAATAAATTTTTTTTCACTCCTTTTATTGTTCATCTTTATGGAAAAGATTGTGTAGCATCCCTATGCATCATAGGAGAACTCCATCGAATGAGGAGAGAGGACCATAAAGGCTTACTTTCTCCTATGACCGAACGGCTATGGGGATCTATCCAATTTGATTACTTCACTACTCAAATTTTAGATTAATTATTTAGATCTAATCTAAATAATTAAATTATATTATATGCAAACTATTCATGTCAAAAGCAATGAAGCTCTGATACCATTTGATGGAAAATCGATAGTTCAAAGTATGCATTTTTAAAATTTTATAGCAAAAGATAATAGATTAAAAATTTTAATCTCTTACACATTTTTTAGATCAAATCTAAACTATCTTTTAAGGATCTATGATATAAAATTTTGCGTACAAAAATCTGACATAAAGAAAACTGCATCGATCACATCGATGCCCAAGATCAGATCTAACCATTAGATCTAATCGGATGAGTTCAGAACTCATTACTTTGCATGAGTCGATGATCGTCACTACTGATAGATATAGTATGAGATTCTTTCTGATGTCGAGCAGCCGCACAGGTCGTCCAACCTCTATAGATCATCCACTCGAAGCTCTGATCAGATTGTCCTTCTCAGTAGTGCTAGCTCGTGCCGAAGGCTCAGGATGACTAATTCAAGCTCCTTCCTTTGGATCACCCGAACTCTTCTGGATTAGAAGATGGAGTTTTACAAAGAAGTGGTGGTATGAGAGATTGGAACAAGATACTCTTGTGTTTTTCTCTCACACAAAACCTAGAGCTAAAACCCTAGAACCCACCCTAGATCTCACGCCCAAAGAGGAAGTACTCTTCCTTTGTTTCTCATGCACAGAAGCCTACCCCCTCTCTATTTCACTCCCCTCTCTCTCAAAAAGATTTTTTCATGGTAAAACCAACCTCTTTGTTGCACAAAAATGAGAGGAATTTTAAGGTAGGCATGGAGAAGAGATTGGATAAGGATAAGTGGTTCAAATTAGTTTGAATTCAAACCATTTTGAATTCAAACCAAAACCAATTTGCTCTTATCCAAGTAGGGTGTCAGAAGAGTTGAGGTGTGAGACATTTCTCATGCCATTGCCTTCTCAAATCATCACACAAAACTCAGCCTTCCAAAGGTGGTGGTGCCAAGGTAAGTATAAGGATAAGTTTAATTGTTTCAAGTCAAATTCAAACCCTTTGAATTCGAATGATTAACCAAATCTATCCTCATCCAAATGAAACCAGAGAAGGGGTGACAAAGCACTTCTGGTCGTGGAGAAAATTCACACAAAAACTAATTTCATGCATGGAGAAAGGTGGTCGGCATTTAGGGAAGAGTCCAACTTGATTTGGACTCCAAGTTTAAATCTAAATTCAAACCATTTGAACCTAGATTTTAAACCAAGAAAATCCTAATCCAAAGGGGATTAGAAAGAGGGTGACATTCACTTTTAGGTATAGGAAAAAATTCATGTAAGAATATTTCTTCCATGGAGAAAAGAAGGGTGCAGTGATGAGGAGGCGCATGGACTTGGTTCAAATTAATTCGGACTTGAATTTTATCCAATTAAGTTCTGAACTAAACTAAATTAGATTAGACCCAATTCAACCATTGAATTTAATCTAATTAGATAATAAATAGTTTTGATTAAATTTTAATCAAATCAAAAATTAATTGAGCTCAAGTCTCGATCAAATCAGGAATCGAACACCCTTAACGACTAGATCATCTTATAACCTAATCAGGTCAAATCAAATTAAATTTAATTCAATTAGATTTAATTCAAACCTCAATATTCGATCAAATTAAGCTAATTAGTAATCTAATTACTAATCAATCCTCTTATAATTCACTAACAATTAATGAATTAATTTATTATAATTTTTATAGAAGTTTAATCATCAATCGAATTGATGATTATATCCTAGAATAATTCTCAATCATCGATCAGCCACATGATCGGTCAAAGACTTCTTTTGAGTGTCACCCCATAGATTTGAACCTAAATTGATAGCACAGGAATAATCTTTCTATACCAATTAAAGTGATTATTTAGCAATGATACTCGACGTCCGGATAGGTTGAAAGATTACAAAGCAATATTCAAGAATCTATTGGCATATGGTTATCGTATAATTCATCCCTTTGACTTAAATGCTCAAGGTGACCTAGGGTTTAACTGTCAACCCGAAAAAATCATCCACATTGTATTTTAACTTTTCAAATTCATCACATAGATTATTCCGATCGAAATTTTACTGAATTAAAATACATTGATGCATTAGCTCCTACTTATTCGGAGGGTCAATTCTATCTTGACTCACCCACTGACTTTGCAAGTACTTAGCAATGCTCAAAAATCTTTCATCACTGAATTAAAATTTAGGTAGTCTGATACTAAAGTACAGTGAGTTGCTTGCAAGTCACCATGGTGATCTTAGGTCGAAGGGATACTTATACTTATATCCTTCGCGAGCTACTCTTAATAGTAGAGTGCTCAGCAGTTGGTCACGTTCAGTGAGATGTACCCCTATGTCTCAATTGCATACCATGCTAGTATCTCTATACTTTTTGGTTAAGAGGATAACCAATGCACATGGCACACAATTACCTATACTTGATATGGCTATCATCCTAATAATAGCATATCATTTGGTCATGAACTAGGATTTAAGGACTAAATGATATATCCTCCTATATCGATTTAAATAGTTCTGAGGACTTTATCACAAAGCAGAAATTCAAATAAGATGTACACAGAGCGATGAAAAAATCAAATAATATTTATTATTTTAATAATTCATATATAATTATAATAATTAACTCAACCATCAACAAGTTGACGATTCGCTTTGGAACATAATTTCCAACGGCCATCACATAAATTGGTGTTGAATTTTGGATGTCATATTTTTTTGTGGCGTGAAATTTGGTGGTGCCTCCTCCTGACCCTAATCCCTTACCTACCTATAAAAAGGGGTCCAATAGTTGGATTCCCCAAGAGAGATTTTATGAAAGAAAAATTATTTCTTTAGCCTCACCTCCTTCCCTAATGCTTCTCCCTCTCTAGAGTGTCTAAGAGATTTGGAGAAGAAGAAATTAAATCAACGATGAAAGATCTTCACGAGCTAGCACTCCCGAGGAGACTGATCAGCAATTGAGCTTTGTGTGGATGTTCCATAGAGGTCGGACATCCTATGTGACTACGAGCAACCTGAAGGAGCTCTAATCTATGTGATTCAATTATGGAGATTAGTAACCTGTGCTCTTGTAATGAGTTCTGAGCTCATTAGATTAAATCTAATCAGATCTAATGGTTAGATCTAATCTAGGATATCCATATAATTGATATAGATTTTATTATTTTTAGATTTTAATTACATATTTAGTCATATCATAGATCTCGATAAGATAGTTTAGATGAGATCTTATGCATATAATATAGATTAAATTATTTAATTTATCATGTTTTGCTGTAAATTTTAAAGTTGCATGCATAAATGCCTGGTTTTTTTCAATTGGTATTAAAGTCAGGTTCGATATGATATGATTTTATATACATTTAGATCTGATTTTATATTATTTAGATTAGATCTAAATAATTTTATTTTAGATCTAATATTTAATCAATCTTGTATATATTAGATTAGATGACCTGAGTAGCAAAGTATTCAAATTGGATAATCATCAGGCCGTCCAATCAAAGGAGTAAGTAGGGTTACATGGCCCTCTCCTCCAATTCAATGGGGTACTCTTATGGCATGTAGGGGTGTCACTATAAAATCCTATGAAGAAGAATGCAAAAGAAAGAATTTACTTTTCTACAAAATCCTAGATCTTGAAAATCTAAGATTTGTTCTATGTGATACAAATTGTAAGAAAAGTAATAATATCTAATCTTAATGATTAAAATTATTTTAATAGGATTTGAGATTATAAAAAGTTTAGATATGATCTAAAAGATTTTATAATTTAATTTGATTATATTTTATGCAAAATTAATCTAATCCGAAGGAAAAAATTTCTAAAATTTCTATTACTGGTGGGCCTATTTGGGTCGACTCGAATTTGATTCGAGCCGACTCGAAGCCTTGCCGAGCCATCTCGAGTCTAGGGTGACTCAAATCAATGTTTTGGTTGGAGTCATTTTGCATAAAATTTAGGTAAAGATGTTTACATATGAAATGGTTTCAAAACTTAACCTAAACTCATGTTGATGTTGAACATAATTGAGAATTAAGTGTTGAATTGATTAGACCTAGAATTGTAATTTAAGATCTAATGGCATTGCATAAAATATGGAGACATGGGTTAGTTCAAATTAGATCCTCTTAATTGGATAAGACCTAAGGTTAGTGTTGGGTATAAAATACCCCCAGCCGAAGTTCATAAGAGGCCGACTCTCCTTGGATCCTTCCGACTTCCCGCGGCTTCTTTCCGGACTCCTCCGGTCGTTGGGTTTCCACAATGTCGACCGAACTCCTCCGACGAACGAGCTCCTTCAAAATCTTCCGATCTTCTCCAACGGCGAACTCCTTTAGTCATCCACCGGACTGCTTCAAATGATCTCTGGGCTCCACTATCAGCCGACCTTTCACAGCGCAGATTTCTACAAC
>KE511207.1:9486-22678 GCA_000441515.1 Elaeis oleifera | reverse complement strand
AATCACTTAATATAAGTCCTATTTGCATTAGGTTTTCTAATAACTTAAGTTATTTAACTTCCTTTAGGAACCTATTAGGCACCAACAATTGGAGCCCTTGCACCCACAAAATCACTTCCCATTTGCACCCAAGGGATGCCCCATCAAGGATCCACAAGCCCTCTAAAGGTGGGACATGCCCAACTTGATCAAATCAAGTGGCGCCCCATCAAAACTATCAAGAAAATAAATTAAGGACTTGCACCCTTAATTTATTTGATCCAAAACCTTAGGCACCCAACAATTAGAGCCCAATGAATTTAATTCATTTAAGTTATTAGTAGGTAATTTAGTTTGAATTAATCTTATCAAATAAGAAATTCAAACATAAAGAGAAAATGGGTCCAACCATGTGCTAGCAAGATTACCTCGAATCCAAACAAATTTCTCTAAACCCAATTGACACTTCATTAGCTCAATTGCTTATTCCAGATCTAATCCCTTTATTGTGTGACCTCATAGGTTCAATTCTATCTGGTAGTAAGATATACAATGATCTCAATTCTATCTGATAGTGAGATATATAATAATTTCTATCATAGTATTATTGAAACTCAATGGATTGAAACAATTTTACTCTAACTCATCAAAGATTGTCGATCCAGAACAATCCTAGTGAGCTCTTACAATTCACCAGTGACACCTAACAGTATGTAGTGGCAATCCAGTAGAACCGAAAAGAACCTCAAGATGCAGTTAACGTGTAATTCAGCCCTCTATCATGAGTCCCGACTAGATGGCAGGTCATGGATAAATCGTCAAACCTCAACATCAGTTATATGATAGATTCGATCAGCTCAAGTCCAATTGTGATTCTTACGGAAACTCTTTTCTATCAATCACACTGCTATAGCCACAGACTCTGGAACTTAGTCTCTCAAATCTCATAGGACTACTCTCTATCAAGGTCGATAGATCCCATCTTGATGCGTACCCTACTCCTACAGTGGACTAACTGTCGCCAACATCCACTACAAGAGCTCATTGAGATCATATTTATGTGTCAGTCAAACCCCAGCAGCCTTACTGCGAGCAGTCGTACTATCTTAGATCAAAGGACCATCACACAACTACAGCATTGAGATAATCACTGACGATTGAGTAGAAATCCAAGTGATCTCTCGTATGGTCACGCTCAGTACTAGTTCTCTAACAACTACCCGCACTCGTCACTCAGTGTCTCTACACTGTAGACCAGAGACTCATTTATCCCGAAGGAAGCGATCTGTGCGCCGATCTATCCGGATCGATCACCGTCCTCATGATGATACTATGATCGGGAGCATTTACGAATTAAATACATGTCTCTAATTCTCAATACTTTGAGAATATGTATCGAAAAGTTAATTTCATGGACGATTCAAGGACACATCACAATGAAAAATAAACTTGTCCTTTTATTGATCAAATCAATGTATAAAGTACAAAATTGTGTTCTAGCTATATTATAATATGTCAGCCATATTGACTTCTAGGATATACATCTAACATGTAGTGCATATAACTTCAATTACATAATGGAGGAATTCACTATGGGTATAGATATGGGATAATTAAGTCTATGCTCATTTTACATAAAGCTGATGAACTGTGGGAAGATAATCAGGCGAGGGAGGCAAGCTATGCAATTGAATACCTAGTTGAGGTGGGCATCCATGATAGTCTTCCTGGGTTCTAGTCTGTCTTCTTTTTTGCAGAGTCAAATCAGCACACTGACTGGCTCCCCTCTACAGCTGAGTGACCCTCACAGGAAGCTAACAGAGCATGAGGCAGTTGTCAGCTGGCTAGGATGGGGTAATATTTGAGTGAGTTGATAAGTTGGCTGGAAATTCTCCAGGAACAATTGGGTTCTCAGAGCTAGGGCAGGTTCCACCCCCCTCTTCTCTCTCTCACACACTCATGCACGCACATGCACACACACACTCACCCCCTCCGTCTCCACACCCAATGTGTTCAGGCTGTATTGAGCCTCTTTTGTTTAATTGTTTTTATCTTTGGTCTCATATTGGTAGGACTTCGCTTTGTCCAGAACTGGTGAGATTGAGGAAGAAGCTGTATCATATATTGTTTAACTCTTTTTCTTTGACTTAAAGCCTGTTGCTTTCTTTGATCTGCTCAGCATAGTTTTATGTGGATTATTACCTGTTATATGCTATTGGTATCTAACATTGTAATTGGTCAATAACTCTTCTTCATATAATTTTGAAATATCAACAGTGCAAGTTCCAATTACTATCTGGAAAACCATCCGTCTTTTCTAACTTGACCTTTCATACTTCCCCCAGAACCAGTCATTTGAAGTGCCTTCGTCTGATATCATGCGATGATATCTCAGATGAAGGGTTGATTGAGATGGCCAAGAGATTTCCCCAGCTAGAGGAGCTGGAGCTGTCACATTGTTCACAATTCTCTGAAAAACTATTTGAATCTATTGGTGAAGCGTGGTCCCAGCTGAAACGTTTGCGACTGAACAATAGGTGGTGGAACCTTCCTCACATGGAACATGATGACAATGAGGCAGTTGCAATAGCCAAGAACATGCATGAGCTGCACCACCTTCAACTCTTTGCAAACAGGCTTACTAATGTTGGACTGCAGGCCATCCTTGATAACTGCCCCCACCTTGAGTCCCTTGACATACGCCAGTGTTTCCACATTAACATGGATGGAACTCTGCGGGCAAAGTGTGCGAGGATCAAAACCCTCAGGCTCCCAAATGACCCTACTAATGACTACGAGTTCTGTGCTGATATTGAAGACTTTGTTGATGATTACCCCTCTGGAACTTCCGAGACTGATTTGATTTATGATGATATGTTCGATGATTACTATGACATCAGTGATTTTGATGAAGACTATCCAGGCTTTCTTCTCTGAAATAAGACTTATGCTGGATCTAACCTTGCACTTTAATGGTTGCACGTTCTTGGGCAAGGTGGGTTTGGCATTTGAGAGAAGAAAGTTGACATGCTGGTGTTGTTAGGGTATGACAATGCTGCTTTTGGTGGGAACAGGGAGCGGGGATACTGATATGGTTGGAGCCTCCTAATTTTTATTCAGGTGTTGCTGCATAAGAAGAGAAAGATGTGGTACTCATACAGTATGGGATCTGAAAAACGTGCTTATGGCAAAGCCTCTTCATGTATCTATGTTGGAGGTACTTGTAGTTAACCTATTATGTGTTAAATACTGGCATAACTAGGGGACTAATGTCAGTAAACTTGTAGTTTTGTAATTTGATGTGCCATTTAAGTTGCTCCATTGTGATCCATGTTATAGGTTTGGAATATGGAAATAGCCTATCTACACGGAGGATAAGATTGTTTATATCTGATCCGTCATAAGCCCCACAGAGAGCCAGCCAGGTGCATTGGGTTGCTTTTTTCTTGTTTGGCCTTGTGATCTTTAAGGAATTGAGTATTTGAAATTTTAGGGAAGATGATATGGAAATGTTATCACAAGTTGGGATTAAAATTTGATGAATTGCATTATTGTCAGAATAGATTGAGCAAAACTATGCATGAGATTCAGAAATTATGGTGAAAAAATTAAAGGAACCTCTTATTGATAATTCAGTATCGGCATCCAAACCGGTGACTTGTTGGATGATTGAAAACCTCAATGCACCCGTTATTTTATTGTTTTTAGGCAGGAACACCCTTGTGCAATACTTTGTAGTTTTGAACGTTATGACTGCTGATTTATGTTTGCATCTTAGAGAAGTTTATGCATTCTTACCAAAATCTGGAATGGCACTTAGGTTATACTTCGGCTTTCATTTTTCCTCTTCATTCTTACTAAAATCTGAAATGACACTTAGGTCATACTTTGACTTTCATTGCTCCTCTTCTTCTGTCCTGAAGGAAACATTGATTGCAAGTGATGGCTGCAGATAAATACAAATTTGTTGCAATATAAATTGCAATATATATATATATATATAATATATATAATGATTCTTGCTGTCGTCCTAGGTCTCTATCAGGTTGAAAATCCTATTGAAGCATGAGCAACCATCCTATAGAAAATGAGTACCCTGGTTTCTTGGTTAAAAGCTCCTGACAGGTTAGCAATTGACTATGGAGAGTTGCTGGTTGTGCCCTTGGGATGAGGTCAAGCAGCGATACCTAGGACGAGCTGACAGGTACTTCTATAGTATAGTCATGGGTCAGAACTTGTGTTCTACTTGAATTTTGTTGTCATTTTAAGAAGACAGAGTTTCGGAGTGTCATATCCCGTGTCTTCCTTCATGGAGTCAAAAGCTATTTTTCGACCTGTTCCAGAGTGAAATAGCCCCAGAGTGAGTCGGTGCTTGTGGTGGAAAATGATCCAGGTGATTTGGGTGAATCTACTGAAGATTTATGGATTGTGATTGGAGAGCATTATATATATATATATTTGTAATGATTCTTGCATCAATAAACATAAATTTGTTTGCAAATCGTGCAAATTTTCAAAAAGCACGTATTAGTTAGTTACCTGGTTTATATTGTGATAGGTGAAACTTTTGTCTAAGTATCTCAAGTTTTAGATTTAACAAACTAAAAGGGTTGTTGCCCCTACATATGTTTCATTTGCTTCATAGAAGGCCATTGATGTTTCCATTTTGCTTCTATTTTGTGTTATATGATTTTGAATATTTTAAAAGTCTGTTTGGCATGGCTTTTGTTGTTCTGTTATTATTTTAAACAAGCTAAGAAGAAAATAAACTAGAGGAAACAATATGTATGATGAAACCCTTTTGTTTTGAAATTGTTTGTAAACTCGTTAAAGCTTTTGGTTGGAAAGATTTTTTGCTTTCAAATAGTAAAAATAATAGCAAGGGAGAGCAGCGGTTTTGTGCACATGCTACCTTCAATATTAATCTTCTTTTGGTATTTCACTAGTTTGTGGAGAAACAATATTACAAAGCTAACAAATATGCCAAATATGCCCACATTACTTTGACATCGTTTGTTGCTCTGCTATAATTTTATTTTATTCTTTTTAAGCTCTCCTTGATTTGGAGTGGAACTACCAAGAGGTATTCCAATCAAAGCATTCGAATATGTGCAACAAATAATGTGTTGTTGTTTCCCTTTCTCTTTATTGCCTTTGCCCACCTACCCTAAATGATCAACGAAGTCTTGCCCAATGGGGATCCTCACATCCACACGGGTGAACTGAAGCATACTTGCCAACTCTTGATCTCCATCTCCATGACCTTATTGTTCCATAAATATTGATCTTGGATAGTCTTTGACAATGGTGGTGAGGCTAGCATTGGCTTGATCCCGGCAATTCTTGGAGTTTTTGAGCCTGCCATTGAGGGGGGTGTTGGCACGGTGCAATCAAGCGACCTATCACTCATCATGGAAGTAGCCTAGGTTCAAGGACCTAACCTGGTGCACTTGTAGCTGAGGGCCTTCATTGCATGTTGATATCCCAATCCTCGGACATCATGGTAGAAGTTGAGGGGAAGTTCAAGTCTCTTCTCTACCATCTCACTAGCTGACCTCCTCAACTCTTCAACATTGCCCTTCCATTACCTCCCTCACTATCCTATCGACACAACTTTTGCAACACAAGACCATGTCGAGCTCAATTCTCCACACCTCATCGGTGAACTAGCTATTGATTTGCTGGCTAGTGTAGTTGGCAGATCATCAACATGGCTGCCACAGTGCTTCCTCCTACGAGGCTCACTCTATCAACCACACCCTCTCCAATAGCGCCTGCATCTGCTTGCTCTCCTCTGTCTAAAAACTAGTGGCTGCTGTTAATGGGCCATGCCAGATCTTTACGAAGGCTGGGATGCCCAAAGGAGACATGGGTAGCTGAGAGTCGAGACACGTCATGCAAATGGCATAAAGCATCTCAAGTTGAATATCATGTCTAAGTTTCAAGTAATTGTTAGGTTTTCTAGTGCTTGTTTCATTTGTGTACGAAACTATTCCAAAAATTATGAAAAACATGCTTGCTAAAATTGATAAACTGAAATAATTTGAAAAATATCATGCAAATGAATAATTTGCGTACTAAATTATGCAAGTAAAATGAGAAATATCTATAAATGTTACAAAGTAACGGTTGCTCCTTGACTAGATGATTTGGTAGAGCCATACACCACTACGAATAAAATCAAGAAGATTTGCACTTCAATATACAAACATAAAAGGTTTTCATATTATTCTTGGTCTGCATGCAGATCTTACATTTCAACTTTTTATTAAAATTACTTTGAGAATGAGATTTAAGTTCTCTAGTGATGGATTCGATCCAAGTTGACATCATCAAGTTTATCAAGCCAGATACCATAGATGGACCTTTATTTGCATTTTTGGAAAGTATACTTAATGTGAACAAAACCTCAGATACAAAGGCTTTTCTTACAAACTTTGCATTTATTTGACAATCAGAAATGATTAAAATAAACATAAATATTAGATCCAGAATCAAGCCACCAATCACAAGATGAATAGATGTTGCATACTATAAAAATGAGTGCATCTAAGCTAGAAAAAGGTCCAACACTACTTTTGACCATATTCAGTTGATGTTTGGATGTATTGGCACCTTTCCTTAGCACTCCAATCTTCTTTTGCTAATATCCTTTTTTTTTTTTTTTTTTGTACAGATTATGTTAATAGTCCTTTACCATGTGGTTTGTTCACCTGCACACAAAATAGAAGGGCTTCTTTTGATTATTCAACCTCTAACTGGAACATGGGGACCAACAGGAACCCAATTTGGCAATAAAAAATGATATGAGATTTCCTTCAATTGGGATTTCCTTCTTAGCCTCTCTTGTTTTGGTACTAATGCTATCATCTATTGGGATTTTCTTTTTAGCTTCCATTGTTTTGGTATGATATCATTTAGAATTATATGGCCTATTTGGTATTATATTTGTTTATCATTTGTGCTAAATTAAGTATAATGTAATAGATGGAATATTGGGTCTGAATTAGTCTATATAATGTAAGTCATTGTTTTTGACAATCAAACAATAAAAAATCTCTTTCTTCCTTCATTTCTCTTCTAATTGAAGATTGACCCCTCAAAGTGGTCATGATATGTAGTATCATCTAGTATCAGAGCCAACGATCCCATTTCACGGCTTTAATCCGATCCAAAGCTTTCCTGATCGATGGTGCATACTCATTCTCAAAGGAAGAAGATGGATGTAGAGTTAGCAGAAAGAGAGTCCACCAATGTGCGGGTTGCTATGCTTGAGACTGAGATACAGAATGTCACCAAAGCCATCAATGATCTCAAAATTTGATTGTTGCTGTGGACATGAAGATTGACTTTTGGCCATTTACTTCAATGGAGGAGGTGTTAGTGCTAAGTTTCAATACAAACTGTCCACTTCTTTCCATGCCTATAAGGAAAAGATTACATCTTTTCCTTACGGAGACTGTGATTATGGTGCAGCCATGAGTCACTTGATTGGAGTTTCTTTGCTTCGATGGTGATGATCCTACTAGATGGATCTATTGGATAGAGCAATTCTTCAAATTCAATCAAATACTAGAAATCTAAAAGGTACCACTTACATCCTATTATCTAGAGAAAGAGGCTCTACAATGGTTCAATGGTTTGAAAAGAATCGTAGAATCATATCTTGGGCAGAGTTTATTGAAGCTCTTTATACTTATTTTGGCCCAACCATATGTGAGGATTATATGGGATAACTAACGAAGTTGCATCAGGTTCTACTCAATTGGTTTGCGATTATCAAGCATAATTTGAGATACTCGCAGATCGCATAATTAGGCTAATTGAGGAGTTCTTTATTAGCTGCTTTATTAGTAGACTAAGAGAAGATTTAACACATGATGTATGGATTTTCATTCTATTTTCATGTCTGTGGTGATTGGTCTTGCTCGCCTACAAGAAGAAAAGCAAATTGCCCAACATTGCACATCGAAGCTATCCCTTATTCGGCCTGCGATTTTCATAACAATTGCACCTAAGGAGTCATTTCCTCCTATTAAGCACCTAAGGTTTGCTGAAGCAAAAATATGAAGAGACAAGGGCCTTTGTTACAACTGTGAAGAAAAATTTAGCCCTGGCCATCGATGTAGATCAACGCAGCTATTTTTGATTGATGGTGACTCTGATGATGGGATAAAGGAAATCCTGAAGGAGATAGATGAAGAGGATATGGAGGAGATGGCACCTGAAAACTCTATGCATGCTATTTGGGATCCTTATCCCCTCAAACGATGTGGGTTCAGGGGCTAACAAGCATCAACCAATCTCTATTCTCATCAACTTTGGAAGCACCCATAACTTTATCGACCCTACTCTTGCTAAAAAATTCAATGCCGATGCATGGAGGAAAATCTTTTGAAATAATAATTGCTAATGGGGATAAATTAGCAACAAGTGATAAATGCTCTAACCTACCAATTACTGTTCAAGATTTTCAATTTAAGACAGATCTATATGTGCTTCCTCTTGGGGGTTGTGAGATGGTGCTTGGAGCCTACTGGCTTCACACCTTTGGATCCATAATCTAGGACTTCTCGAAACTGTCTATGCAGTTTATAATTCAGGGATGATAATATTTACTAAAAGGTTCCAGAGCTCTGGTCACACAGATTGTGAGCAGCCACTCAATTGAAAAGGTCTTGGCAAAGGGAGGAACTGCAATATGTATGACTCTATATACTATAAAAAAGTAGAGCTAGAACAATCCTTGCCCCTGGAGTTGCCAAACATGTTAGAAGCTTATGAAAACATCTTCTCGACCCCTACAACACTGCCTCCTAATCGAGCTCATGATCATCAGATACCTCTTCTGCTTGGTAGTCGTCCTCTAAATATTTAGCCCCATCGTTATCCATATTATCAAAAGGATGAAATAGAGTGCCAATGATGAGAGATGCATGCTAATGACTTATTTGACTAAGCAACAGTCCTTATTCATCACCAATATTGCTGATACGAAAGCAGGATAGATCTTGGTGCATGTGTATCGATTATAGAGCTCTGAAAATATCACCATCAAAGATAAATTTCAATCCCAAATATTAATGAGCTATTGGATGAGCTATATGGATCTACTTATTTCTCTAAGTTAGACCTCAGATTAGGCTATCATCAAGTTTGAGTTCATGATGATGACATTCCAAAGATCGCTTTTAGAACTCATGAAGATGATTATGAATTGTTAGTTATGCCCTTTGGGTTAACTAATGCTTCATCCACTTTTCAAAGCCTTATGAATGATGTCTTCCGATCATTCTTGTGGCCCTCTATGTCAGTCTTCTTCGACGACATCTTGATCTATATCTCATCATGGGAGAATCACTTGGCTCATCTAGAGGTAATATTTCAGACCCTTTGAGAAAATAAATTATTTATCAAATGTTCGAAGTGTTTCTTTGGTCAAAGATAGGTGGAGTATTTAGGGTATATTATATTCAAAGAAGGTGTTGCTATTGATCTGCAAAAGATATTTTGCATGTTGGAGTGGCCTACACCTAAAGATGCTATAGGATTGCAAAGATTCTTGGGGCTTACTGGTTACTATAGAAATTTATCAAAGACTATGGGAAGATCAGTACTCCATTAGCTACTTTGTTAAAGAAGGATTCCTTCCAATAGAATAGTGCTGTAGAGTCAGCCTTTTAAGTTCTCAAGCAAGTTATGGTAACTGCTCCACTACTAGCACTTCTTAATTTCTCCAAACCATTTGTTATAGAATATGATGCATCGGGCATTGGGATGGTACTGTATTAATGCAAGCAGGATGACCTCTTGCCTTCACTAGCAATGCCCTATCAGAGAAGAACCTAGGTCTTCCTGTTTATGAAAAAAGATGATGGCCATATTACATGCTGTTAACAAATGGTAACAATACCTGATGGGAAGACATTTCATAATTTACACCAACCACCATAGCCTCAAGTATTTGATGAAATAGCAAGTCTCTTTAAAGGTACAATAAAAGTGGTCGCCAAGCTCTTGGGATTTGACTATGAGATCAAACACAAGCGTGGAGTTAATAATTCAATTGTGGATGCTTTATCACACAATATGGAAGGGCGATTGTGTGCTATCTCTTATCCATTATCCAATTGGATAGAGTAAGTTCAAGTAGAAACAGAATATGATAATTTCTTATAGGCAATTATTTACGAGATTCAAAATAATCCTCATAAACCTTCACCCTATACATATACCGGAGGATTTCTTTGATATAAAAATAGGATAGTTCTAGGAGCCAACTTTGAGTGGTGAGGGAAGATCCTTCAGCTTTTCTATGATTCTCGAGAGGTAGGACACTCAGACTTTCATGAGACATATAAGAGGGTTATCAAGAGCTTTTATTGCAAGGGGATCAAAAGAGACATAAAATATCATATTGCTTCTTGCGATGTATGTTAGAGAAACAAAATAGAGACACTTGCACCACCAGAACTTCTCCGGTTCTTATAAATTTCTCAATGCATTTGGACTACATTTCCATAGATTTCATTGATGGCTTGCCAAACTCTCCAGGAAAGAGCATGATAATGGTGGTTGTTGACCATCTTTCTAAAGCTGCCCATTTTATTACAGCGGCGCATCTATATAGTACTTCCCAGATTGCTCAATTATTTGTAGAGCATATTTTCAACTTATATGGGATGCCTACATCAATCGTTTGTGATCGTAGTCTACTATTCACTAGCATATTTTGGTAGGAGTTGTTCCGTCTTCAAGGTACTAAACTATGTATGAGTTCAGCTTATCATCTCCAATCTGATGGTCAAACAGAAGTAGTCAACCAATGCTTGTAGACCTATCTTAGATGCTTCACTAGTCAATAGCCTAAGAAGTGGACTAGATGGCTTCCGTGGGCTAAATGGTGGTACAATACTAGCTAGTACTCTTCCACATCGATGACTCTATATGAGCTAGTTTATGGATAGGCCCTACTAACAGTGCTCTTCTATATCCTTGAAACTACTAATGTCCATCAATTGGAGGAAGAATTAAAGGATCGAGATTGCATCCTTCGCCTATTGAAGGAAAATCTTCATGTGGCCCATGCTAGAATGAAGCAACAAGTAGACAAATATCATTCTAAAAGGGAGTTTGTGGTTGATGACATAGTATATCTTCAGCTCCAATCATATCGGCAAACTTCTATTGTTGTTTGAAGCAATCTCAAGCAATCTCCATGATTCTATGGACCGTACAAATCATTGAGAAACTTAGACTAGTTGCTTATAGGCTTGAGCTGCCAAGTGGATCTAAAATTCATTTGATTTTTATATCTCTTGCTTGAAAAGAAGATTGGCTTGGTGGATATGGTAATCTCTCAATTACCCAATTTAGAGGATGGGATACCTAAAATCTAGTATATAAAACTCTTGATTGTCATCTGAAAAGTATCATAATCATGCAATCATCAAGGTGCTAGTCTAATAGGCCCATTTGCCTTCTGAAGATGCCGTATGGGAAGATTGGCATAAACTTAAGAAGCGCTTTTCAAAATTTCAATCTTGAGGATAAGGCTATTTCCAAGGGTGGTGGAGTGATAAGAACCCAATTTTAGCAATAAAACATAATATACGATTTTCTTCGATTGGGATTTTCTTCTTAGCCTCTCTTATTTTGGTACTAATATCATTATCTATTGGGATTTCTTTTAGCTTCTCTTATTTTAGTACTGATATCATTTAAAATCATGTGACCTATTTGGTATTATATTTATTTAGCATTTGCACTAAATTAAGTATAATGTAATAGATGGATTATTGGGCCTAAATCAGTCTATATAATATAAGTCATGAGCTCTTAACAATTAAGCAACAGAAAATCTCTTTTTCTTCCTCCCTCTTTTCTCTTCTAATTGGAAGTTGAACCCTTCGAAGCGGTCACTACACGTGGAGGCACATATCAGTGATCAGGTTTAGTTGGCCAATTTTGACTTGGTGGAGTTTTGGAGGTTGGATTTTGGTTTGATAGATTTTTGAAGCTCTTCTTTCTGAATTTCTTCTCTCTATGTTTTAACTAGCCTTGATTATAAGATCTAGGATACAATTCAATTATTTGATCTTAGGCCAAACTTCTGTTTGTGCTTGAGCTTAAGTCAGTGTTTGTTTCTATCCTAACAAGTTAATGATCGTGAGAAGTTTGATAAAGATGAAGGAAGAGAATCAATGGAGGCTTGAACCTTGTCTGTTGAAAAATTTGCAGGCTATCAATTTGGCTTTGTGAAGAACGTCATGGAAATCATGGATCTGAACAGTGATAGGTTTCAAGTCCATCATGGGGTACTTTCAAAATTTGGATATGGTGAATAAATCAAGGCCACTATCATCCATCCCATAGCATCTAGGGTATCTCATAGTTTCATAGCAATCATAATGGGAAGGAAAGTATCATAAAAGAAATCAAATAAGCGACTAAGAATCCTGTTGCGATAATGAAAGTCTACTTCCCAAGGGTTCGAGGCTGAGAACAAGATATGGTAGTTCTTAGAAATCAGGTATAGACATTTGAGAACTTGGTAAGATGAAGGTGTAGGAATAGTTTTTTTTTTTTTTTTGGTTAATACAGGAATAGATTATTCAATAGTTGAAATCAACCCAATAGTGGTCAGCTAGTATTGTATTTGGCTTTGACATCTCTTGGAAAAAGGAGCTTTAGGCTAGACAGAACTATATTCATCAAGAGCAGCAATTTATAAGTTGATTAGTGTGCTTCTATGTATACCGAAGATTCACAACGTTTTGGTTCCAATTAGTTTTAGTATCTAATTGATGGCTTCCATTAATAGGGCACAGGGAATTCAAAATTTAAACGTAACAAAGAGCATCCATTTAAAGGAGCATATAAATAAATATTAACAACAACATTCTTGAATAAGAAGTAAACTATGCAATTATATTAAATGAAAGAAATTGACCCCAATAAATGCAAGATAGCAATTAAGTGCTCAAAATACTTTAATATACAGGTTTCCAAAATTTCTAAAGTAAAGTAATAATGACTTAAAACATAATAAATATTATTGGGGTTTCAAGTAGAGTGTTTTTTAATATTTAAATATACAGGTAATACTCAAGAATAAGTTTCAAAAAAAAAAAATAATTTGAATTTCAAACTAATGAAACAATATTTCCACATAGTTTTCACAGCAAATGAAATAATATATATATATATATAT
>KE511206.1:5600-19272 GCA_000441515.1 Elaeis oleifera | reverse complement strand
TCACTTTCTCATCCAGATTTTTTTTTTACTTGAATATGATTTACAATAAGATAGAAATATATCTGATTGGGGCATGGAAGAAGTTTTTGTGTGACAAAAAAAATAGAGAAAGGAGGGCGTGCGCTAATTGTGTGTGTGAGAACATTCCTTTCTTTTTCCCTTATCTCAAAGCCCTTCTATCCCTTTGATTTGGATTTAATGCCTAAGATCAAATGGGATTTGATCTTTTAAGATATTAAGAAGTGGTTTTGCATGAGAGAAAAATATGGTGCGACAAAATAAAAGAGGGAGAGAGGGAGCATGTAATAAAGAAGAGGGTCCTCTTCCTTGCCGTGTGGGTGGTCTTCATTGTTTCCTCTCCTTGCTTCCTTCATCCTCCATGCCTATGATCTGATAGAGATCAGTTATAAGAAGAGAAAGGAGAGAGAAGAAGAGAAGAAGAAGGATTTTTCTTCTCTTCATGGTGATCTAGCTCAGATCCCATTGGATCTGCCTGAAAGAGTTCGCGCAGTGATCTTCTTCTTCAAAATCTAGAAGAAGAGATCTAGATCTAAAGATGAGGAGTGAAATTTGCAAGGTGCTAGCACACTGATGATCTCAGTGCTCCAATTAGATATCTTCATGTGGATGCCAGCAGAGGTCGGATACATGCACGGCTACGATCAAAACTCGAGACATCCGCATGATCCGAAGTATGGAGATCTGATCTCTAACTTATTTTTGGCTAACCATTTATTTTTTTTCAGATTTTAGATCATGGTTGAATATTCATATCAAGATCCTAACTATAATTTTTAGATTAGATCTAATATGTGCTTTAATTAAAAATATTTTAATTGATTTACTTTCATTGCTAGATGTTAAAAAAAATTTTGAACTATAGGTACGAAACCATAGCGATTTTCTAACAGTGGTATCAGATCGAGAGCATAGGTTCTAATACGAACATGAAGACCCCTCAGATCTGAAATCTGATTTGTAGAAATCAGATCTGAAGGTTTGTTTAATGATCTACTCATTCTAAAATAAGGTTGCCCTAACACAACCCTGTTATGCTAAATGATTGTCCTAGAACAATGTAGAACATCGATTAAAATTAGATTTAAATTTCTACATGCTGTAATATGATTATAAATTTTTTTTAGATCTAAAATTATTTTAGATCTGAAATAAATTATAAATTATTCAATTTTAAAATTAATTTTAGATCTAAAATATTAATTAGAATTTAATTTGGATCTAGTATGATTGCTGAAATTTTTCTTACATGCATAGATTTAATAGTTATTGTTCATATGTTTGACATGTAAAAGATAATTAGATCTGATTTTTAATAGATTACATATGTGATATGTTAGATTAAATTCTTAGTAGCTTAGTAATCGAATTGGGATAGTCACCATGGCCGTCCGGTCATAAGATGATGAAGGGATTAAAGTTTCTTTCTTGCCTATTCGATGGGTTCTCTCTTATGATGTATAGGAGTGCCGACTGTGATGTTTCCCATGAAGATGAATAGTAAATAAAAATTTGTATATGATACATGTTTTAGATTTAAATCAGATTATGCATATATTTTTATATATTTTAGATCGCTAAAATATTATATTTGATATATTGTTTGACATACGATCTAAAGCTTAATTTCTACAAAATTCTAGGTCCAAAATTCTAGGCTTTGTTTGCATGAAAATATAAAACTATTATTGGTATGCCTGTGGAGTCGACTCGATTCTCAATTAGGTAGACTTAAGTGATTGGTGAGTTGACTCATTTTTATTAGAGTTAACTCGAGACGCTGGTAGGTCAGCTCATTTGCTGATGAGCCGACTTAATTATTCAGGCTAGGTCTACAGTTTTTATTTATCTTAATATGTGCTGACTCACTGTGATAAGTCGATTCGTGTATCAGGACGAAGTCGACTCGATTCTACAAACAGTGACATTTTATGAGATGCAATATAAATGGTTTAGATTAGAAATATTTTGAGGTCTAAACTTAAACCCATGTACATAATGCACTTAATTGAGAATTAAGATTTGAAATTATAAGATCTAAAATTATGAATTTGAGATCTAAATTTCAATGCATAAAATATGAGCTTTGGGTATGGGTCGAACAAATTAGGTTTAGAGACTAAACTACAACTAGGATCATTGATTAGATCAGGTTAGAACCTTTTTGATTTTGAGTAGTTGATCAAACCTAATCAAAAGTTGGTTGAGATTAGGTCAAAGGGGCCCAAAATTGAATTTAGTTGTAGTTGATCAAATTGATTCACATGTGATATGAATTGATTAAGTCAAGACCAAATTTGGCTCAACGGTTCGAGCCCAGATCTATAGGTTAATCTAATTAATTCTAATCAACCAATTTAGTGTCTAAGGCAAGTATTAGATGGTGGTTATTTAATTGGCTTTGTTGTCTAACTTGGCCAATTCGTTGGTGTTTAAAGAAAGCAATGGGAGTACCCTCACTCATCTTCACTTACCTGGCCATCTTAGGAGATTAAATTTTATATTAGGTTACTTGTTGATCTGAGTTCACCCATGCCGACTAGGTTGGTCAGATATAAAATATGCTGATCCAAATCAGATTAGTCATTACATCAGATGTATGTGACTAACTAGAAGAGATCTAACCCAAATCTCCTCACTAAATATTAAGTCTACTGCTCTTCCATCGTTGTTGAGATGCGGATGCATTTTCCAACGTTGATCATTTTTAGCTGGTTACAATGATTCAGTTGCATCAAGAAAGTACAATCACTCTACTGGTATTAGATGCCTCGAGGTAAAAATGGGGTTGGACCCAATAACTATTAGGTGAGGGACCCAATGATGGCTTTGCACTCACTGGTGAACGATGGGTTAGACTTAACTAAGAAATGTGCCAATAATTGTTAGGTGAGACCACAGGACTTAGAGATCAATTTGTTGCAACATGCTTAGAGAAGCATTTGGATAAAGAGTTATCTACACATTGGTATATGTATCACCAATAACTATTAGATGAGATGCCATACATCGATGGGACCGCAGCACCTACTAGAATCACTTATCACATTAGGATTTTTGTTTCTCCACCCAAAGAGTGTGAGAGACTCAAAAAATTAGTGAGAGTCTTTGTTTATTTTTAAAATCTCTAGAACAAACTATTACAAGTATAATCATCTAATTAAATCTTTACTCTCTATGATCAATTCTTCAGCTTCCAATCCTCTAGTTCGAATCTTAGATATCAACCACTTAATTGAAATCAATTATATATTCTGGCTCAAAATTTAAAAATTATTCTTAGCTTTTAGAAATTAAACCATGTTCTTGATCAGGTTAACCCAATATCATCAGCCTGTCCAATTTATGGTCAACAAGCTATACTTGACCAATGGTTGGACATTGATAATTAGGTTAAGTGCTATAAATTAGACTTCATAGTTGATGAAATCCAATGTATGCATAAGGACATATAGACTGTCAATGACATGCTGATTCATCTACAATAATTGTAGATGATCAGAGTCATATAGTACACGAGATGCATGATGGGCAGTTTATCCATGATCGATGATCAAGAACATTAAAGAGCTTGAAAAGCTCGACATGACCATGCATAAGAAATTGCTATTGGATTTGATCCTGCAATTTTTGATTCATATGAATAGTTTATGAAACTATTATATGAATAAATATTATAGCACCTTAACTGAATTGGTCGATATCCTAGTAACTAAGGGACCTTGAAAAGTTTAGAGGTAAATACCTAAGAACCTAAAGAATTATTGACATGCCTTCGGAAGGTATGTCGAATTGCTCAAAATTTGATCTTACGGTTTTCTCTTTTTCATTAGACTCTAGTGCATATTACATACTTTAATATAAGGTCTAAGAAAGAAAGAGGATTAAGAAAAAGTGAAGTGACTCTTTTGAGTCGGTAATGGTGCAAAAGTTGTACTAGATTGTTAGCACCTAATCTTGATGATTACCATTTGGATTCAATTCTTTATCATTTGCATAGTGATGCATTTGTAAAATTATTTGAGCAAATAGTGAATACCATTGGATCTGAGAGATCTAGAACCAAATAACCTGAAGTATATAGATGATTCTTTTGGCTAGGTAATGTATGATAAGAAATGATCTGCCGACTGGAGAAAATGAACTTTTGGGCTCATTGACTGTTAAGTCATATCCAGTCTGCGAATCATCTCTTTGAGAATTAATGACCCAACTATCCTTTATGGGATAAAAGGATAGGACCATTGAAATACTTATCCTAGTTCACATATGATGTGCATGGCCCATTTTGATGAGCTAGACTAGGAGGTTATCACTACTTCATCACTTTTACCGATGAAGAATCATGGTATAGGTGTGTATGTGAGATACAAATCTGAAAAATTTTGAAAGATTCAAAGAATTCAGATGTGAAGTAGAAAAGATAAATCAAAAAATTTTTAAAGATATTTCAATCAGATCGAGGATGCAATATCAAATGAAAAATTTATTGGTTATCTAAAAAGAATGGCATAGTTTCATGATGAAATTCTTCTTGTACACCTCAGCTCAATGGGGTATTTGTGAGAAGCGATGGTGTCATATGAGATATGGTCCAGTCCATCATGAATATCACTAATTTAATTGTTATTAATTTTTTTAGAAGTAAGATTTAATTTTAAAATTTGAATTAGGTTCCCTCTAAAGTTGGTTTCACCACACCATATGAGATATAATATGATGGACAAGTTAGAGAATAGATCTGTGAAAGCTCATTTATGGGGTTTTCAAAGTATTGGGATGTCACATTTTCTTTCAAGTGGTTCACAATATGATTGTGAGCAATCATACTATTTTTTTGAAAACAATGAGAGGATGAACTCAAAAAGAAAATCTCTAAAGAATAATGAGTCACAGAACCTGTACAATCTATTTAAGATGAGCCAGTATATATAGCACATCCTCCACCTTGTAGATCCAATAGGATCTTCCATCCTTTAGAAAGGTATTTGGTATTTTTACAAAGGATTCAGAGAAAGTATTTCTCGAGGGAGATTGGGAACATAGGAATGATCTCAAAACCCTACAAGGACATGATATGAGGAATTATGTAGTTACATGAAGATCAGTGGGAGGGTCCCATACTGACATCGGTTATGATGTGGTTACATATAGAATTTGTTTTCAAAGAGCTAGGTCAAACATTCTAAAAATAAAGATCTATAGAAATAGATCCTACAAGGATATTTAGTTTCACAGACAAGTACATAGCAGAGGTGCTGAAGGTGTTCAGCATTGAAACCTTCAAAAGGGATCCTTATCCTCTTAGACATAGGTGTATGCCAAGCTATGTACTCAACTTGGTATATCTTGCTGTGAAAGTCACGAGCAGATATTAGTTGAATCTAGGCTAGGAGCATTGGATTGCTGTAAAATATCCCTAAGTACTTGAGAAGCACAAAAAGATTATTCCTTATCTTTGAACAAGAGCTAGAGCTAAGAGTAGGAGGATACACTAATGCTGATGGTAGAATATCTACATCGGCATGTATTCTTAAGTAATGTTGGTTCGATATATTAGAAGGGTTCCAAGCAATCGATCAATGAAAGCTGAATATACTATAGATGTGCAAGATGCATTGGTTCTTATGATAGTTACAAAACTTGATATCATACCATTAGATGCTGTGACATTGTACTACAAAGATAATGATCCATAGCCCTTGCTAAAGAGTCAAGCTCTCACTAGAAGTCCATGCACATAGAGCAAAGATACGCGTGATTACCTCAAGTAGAAATACATGGAGATACAGAGAGTAGACTCCGCATGATATGTGGTAGGCCCGAGTCACTTAGCTAGCTAAACATCGAAGCCTATCTTTAGAAGATGGGGCTCTGGTATATGGCAAATTGACTTTAATGCAAGTGAAAGTTTGTTAGATGTGTGTCCTAGAAGCCAATCGTGACTGACACATATTTTTTCTAAGACATATTTTGTACTTGATGGGCAATCTTTATAATCAATCATATTTTTGTGTCCATGATTTATCTTAAAAATTAACAAAGATGATTTTGTATATTCTCAAAGTATTGAGAATTTAAGACATACATCATTAGTGGTTAATTTTAAATACTCCCGATCGAAGGATCGTCACGAAGGACAGTGATCAATCCATTCAAGATCGGTGCACGGATCACCTCCTTTTAGGACAGATGAGTCTCCAGTCTGCAGTATAGAGATATTAGGATGAGAGTACAGGTGGTTGTTAGAAATAACTTATATTGAGCGTGACCAATATGAGAAACCACTTGAATATTTACTCACTCATCAGTGATTTTCTCGATGCTGCAGTGGTGTGACTGATCCTTTGACCTACGGTGTGTTGGCTAATCGCAGTGAGGCTACTTAGTTTGACTGCACGTTCTCTTGATCTCTAGCCATTCGGATTCTTACTGTGTATGTTGATTATTGTAGGTTCAGGTTTACTGTTTGGAGTAGGATGTACCTAGATGGAATCTATCTATCTTGATAGAAAGAAGAAGTCCTATGTGATTTGTAAGATTGAGTTCAGAAAATCTCTGGTCAGAGTAAGTATAAATACTGAAAAAGAGTTTCTACGAGATTCACAGATGAACTCGAATCGAGCCAATCTAGTATATAATTGATGATGGGGTTTGATGAGTTCTTCATGACCTTCGTCAATTTGGGACTCACGATAGAGGGATTATATCAGACGATACCTGTACCTAGGGGTTTATTTTTCTGTTCTGCTAGGTTGCCACTACATGTTGCTAGACATTACTGGTAGATCGTGAGAACTCACTAAGATCATTTTCGGATCAACAATATTTGTTGAGGTGAGTTGAAATCATTTCAGCCCATCGAAAAGAGTTTTGATGATACTGTGATGGAGATCACGGTATATCTCACTACCAGATAAAATAGAATCTAAGAGGTCACATACAAAAAGAGCATGACCTGATCAATGGCTTGGATCATATTTGAATTATCAATTAGATTGATAGTTTAAATTTTAGAAATTACTAATTTGTAATCATTACAGTTTTGACAGCTGCTAATTGTTAGTGCAGGGACTTAATTATAAATATTGTAATTTTTTTGAAGCTGATTAAATTATGAATTAAGTTTTAATTAATTTAAATCAAATTAAATTAAATTAAATTAAATTAAATACTAATTAGGTTCAATTATCCAAATCCGATTTGAATTTCTAGCTTGATTGGATCAGACTTGACAGTCTTTCGAATTCGACTCGTTTCGGACTTGATTTGAATCTGATTGAGATCAAATTTGAATCTGATGAATTATGACTCAGAGAGTCCAAGTTTTCTAAGACTCTTTTGTTTAAATTTATAAAATAAAGGAGGGATCATGTGAAGATGCACACCCTTTTTTTCACATGTGTGAAGAAGGGGCGCCAACCCTTTTTTTTCACATACGTGAAGGAGTTGGCACCCCACCTTATCTGGTATTCTTTCTTATCCAAATTTTTTTTATTTGAATATGATTCAAAATAGAATAGAAATATATCTGATTGGAGTGTGGAAGAAGTTTTTTGTGTGACAAAAAAAATTGGAGAAAGGAGGGTGTGCGCTAATTATGTGCGTGAGAACATTCCTTTCTTTCTTCCCTTATCTCAAAGCCCTTCTATCCCTTTGATTTGGATTTAATGCCTAAGATCAAATGGGATTTGATCTTTTAAAGTGTTAAGAAGTGGTTTTGTATGAGAGAAAAAAATATGGTGCGACAAAATAAAAAGAGGAAGAGAGGGAGCATGTAATAAAGAAGAGGGTCTTCTTCCTTGCCGTGTGGGTGGTCTTCATTGTTTCCTCTCGTTGCTTCCTTCATCCTCCATGCCTAAGATCTGATAGAGATTAGATCTAAGAAGAGAAAAGAGAGAGAAAAAGAGAAGAAGAGGGGTTCTTCTTCTCTTCATGGTGATCTAGTTCAAATCCTGTTGGATCTGCGCGAAAGAGTTCGCGTAGCGATCACCTTCTTCAAGATTTAGAAGAAGAGATCTAGATCCAAGGATAAAGAGCGACATCTGTAAGGTGCTAGGACACCAATGATCTTGGTGCTCCAATCAGACATCTTCGTGTGGATACCAGCAAAGGCCAGATACGTGCACGGCTATGATGAGAACTCAGGATATCCGCATGATCTGAGGTATGGAGATCTGATCTCCAACTTATTTTTGGCTAAATATTTATTTTATTTTTCAAATTTTAGATCATGGTTGAATATTTATGTCAAGATCCTATCTATGATTTTCAGATTAGATCTGGTACGTGGTTTAATTAAAAATATTTAAATTGATTTACTTTCGCTGCTAGATGTTTAAAAAAAATTTTGAACTACATGTACGAAATCGTAGTGATTTTTTAACTAGCTTGTTCTACCATCATTAGAAGAGAAATAGCTCCCTCTACAGGCTCCATGTTGCCAAAGAACCCAACAAGAGGCGAGTTTTCTTTTTTGCTAGCTGCTTAAAAATCAAAACTATTCGTACATAGGCATCATAAATAAGACATCTATAGAGATTTCATTATCAACCAAAATATGATGTATATCATAATTTAAAATATTTAAAGTCACAACAATAGGATCATCACGTGGATATTTTATCCCTTCTAGGTTGGCCTCGAAAAAGACAAGCTCATCCCTGACCTTTCTTTCTTTGGCCCCTTTTATCCACTCGGCTTGGTCCGGAGAAGGTGTGGCCGAACTGCCCCCAAAGATGGTATAGATTTCTCTTGCTACTGGTCAGTCCCTCTAAGGGTCTTCATGATGTGGTTGCTCACCTCAAAGCTCTTCTCGATTCGATCAGGCATCAACATAGCGTTGCAACCACCCTCATTGAATAAGTGCTTCTATTTTCTCCTTAAGTTACCAACACTCCTCAATGTCATGGCTGTGGTCTCAATGATGCAAATCATACTTTCTTGCATCTCTCAAATGTGCCAGCATCATCATCCTCTTTATTCTCGGGAGCTCTTTCTGATGTTCTATCTCCATCAATATATGTTCTTGTAGGGTGTTAAGCAGAGTGAAATTGTGAAACCTACATGGGGAGTTCTAGATTAGCATCGCCTGGGAGGGAATCCAGCTCGATCTTTTTGAGGTTGAGTTTGAGATCGGTGGGACCCTCACTCGATGCATCATCCTACCTATTAGTAATTTTTTCTCTTCCCCCAGCCATTCTTTGGTTGGGATCCATCATTGGGGTTCTCTCTGTGTTGGTCCCAGGCTTCTTCTACATAAGCATACCTCTCAGCTCGCTTGAGCATCTCGGTGAAGTTTTTGGATATTTCTTTTCGAGCAAGAAGAGTAGGTCATTTTGGAGGAGTCCAACCTTGAGTGCAGTCATGGTCATTGGTTGATTTAGGTTCTGTACCTCCAAGATCACAGTATTGAAATGATGGATGTAGTCCTGAAGAGACTAATTTTCTCGTTGCTTGATGCTTACAAGAAAATCCAAATTTTGACACTGTCGATGACTGCTAATGAAGTGCGCAATGAATATTCAATCAAGCTGATTGAAGGAGCTGATCATGTTTGGCTGAAGACATGAATACTAGTGACGAGTAGCCTTCCTTAGGGTCGAAGGAAATGTCTGGCAAAGAATTGCATCAGTCACTCCATGAAAAAGCATCAGAGCTTTAAAGCTCTCCAAGTGATTGTTGGAAAATGTATCCTAAAATCAATCATATGGATGATTGTGCTTATTTATAATATATATATGAATTATTAATCATTGAACAAAACTTATTCTAACATCTTTTATCACTAAGTTACATCTTTCTTACTAGAACCCTTGTGTTGTGATGAAGTCCTTAGAACTATGAAGTAATCGATAAAGGAGGATTTATCATATAGTTCTTAAACATGTTTGTGATCAAATGATACATCATTAAGGATGATGATGTTTATCGAGTGAAGGTCATTGTGTGCCATATAGGTTGGTTGTCCTCTTAACTAAGAAGTATGAAAATACTGGTAGGGCATACAGGTGAGATGTAGGAGTACATCGTCACTGAACAAGTGACTTACCTGCTAAATACTTTGATATCAAGAGCAGCTCGTGAAGCATATGGGCATAAGTGTCCCTCAGACCTGAGTCATCATAGTGATTTGTAAGCAACTCACTGTGCTTTGGTGTCTAACTACATGCATTTCTAATGCAGTGATGGAAAGCTACTAGGTACAGTCAAGTACTTGCGAAGTCTGTGTATGGATCAAGATGGAATTAACCCCTTCAGATTATAGAAGCTGATGCATCACTATATTTAATTAGTAAAATTTAGCCAGGATAATCTATGTGATGGATTTGAAAGGTTGGAATACAATGTGGATGATCATTCAGGGTTGACAGTTTAACCCTGACCATTTTAGAGCATTCAGAGTCAAAGTGATGAATTATGCGGTAACTATATGCATAGGTTCTTGAATATTACCTTACGATAATTTGACCTATCTGGATGTCGAAAATCATTGCTAGATGATAACTTCAATTAGTACAAGAAATGGTTTCTGTGCTACCGGCTTAGTGTTCGAATCCATAGAATCACACACAAAAGTCAAGCAATGTAGGAAAGAATTGACCTAAGTCTATATGTTCAATTTGAAAGTACATAATTTGATTGAACAAATAGATTAACTTGATTGAGAATTAAGTTATGGGTCATACAGAATTAAACAGTTGACTATGTCTAACTAGCACTAGACATGAGGTTCAGGTTCAATTTCGGAGATGAACGAGATTTGATCTTTGTTCAAGAAATCTATGAGAGATTAGATTTAAGTGCTAATGAATTTTAGATTAGATCTGATTAGGTTCATAAATTCAAGTTAGACTTAGTCCTAAATCCTAACTAGTTGGGATTGACATCCTTTTCGAAATTATTTCGAATCAGGTTCGAATTAGATTCGAATTGACCCATTTTTGGATTAGATCTTTAGAGTCCACTTTTATTGAGACTCTCTCTCCTTAATGGCTAACCAACACCAAGTGGGGTGCTGGTTGTTGCTATAGGGAAGAAAAATTATTTCTCTTCGGATAGCCCAGGTTGTACCTAAAATTTTTTATTAATCTATATGCATAAGGATCAAATCCTTACCAGAATAGCAGCGAAAATAAAATCAAATCTTCAAAAATCTAGAATCAACCTTCATAGAGGCCTAAAAGTACAAACCCTCTACTTCGCATGCACGTCAGACAACATAAGAAAGTGGGATGAACTTCGATCAAATACCTTCACAACCCAACCAAACGAGGGAGGAGAGGTGCTGGTGTGATGCCTCACAGCAGCAAGAGGGATGCCCAAGATGGGCCCATGGCAAGGAGAAAGGGTGGCAATGATGGGGAGATGCCAAGGAAGGAGCTCCCTCTTCTCACACCTCTCTCTCTGTCTTTCTTTCTTCTCTCAATCTGATTTGTTTCTTATGCATCCATAGGTAGAGACCCTCTCTATTTATAGATTATTTCATGACCCAATAAGTATAGAACTCCTAATTCAAATATGCTTTGAATCAGTCTAATACTCATGAAAGAAGAACTCCTACATGAGATAGAATTAGAACTACATAAGGCACCCACAATGCATCCATTCCCACACCCATATGCGATGCCCACAACCAGCACCATACCAGATGCTGGTCGGCCCAAAAGAGAGGAGAATCTCAGTGCAAATGGGATTCCTAATATCTCATCCAAAATGGATCCAATTCAAATCCAATTCGAAGTTGGTTCGAAACAACTTCGAAAGGCTGTCAATCCCAAACTCTTTAAGACTTTGTATCAAATCTAATTTGAATTTTAGACTCAATTAAGTCTAAAAATTTAGATCTAATCTGAAATTAATTAGTACTTAAATTTAATCTCTCATATGCTCTATAGATCATAGATCAGAAACTGTTCATCTCCGAAATTGAATCTGAATCTCATGTGTAGTGCTTGCTAGACATAGTCAACTCTTCAATCCCGTTTGATCCATAATTTAATTCTCAATCAAGTTAGGTTATATGTTCAATCAAATCAAATACTTTCAAATTGGATATATAAATATAGGCCAATATTTTCTACGGTGTCTAACTTATGTGCATGACTCCATAGGTTCAAACACTAAATCGGTAGCATAGGAATCGATTCCTATACTAATCGAGATACCATCTAGCAATAATTTTCGACATCCCAATAGGTCGAATTATCACAAAAAATATTCAGAACCCATGCACATGTGATAAGTGGTATATTTTATATTTATTGAAGATATTTTTGATAATTTATGGTGCTAACATCTTCTAAAAATCTAATTTCATAATAAATAATTTTTACAAAATAGATAATTTAAAAAATATAAATTAGAGCATATTTATGAAAATAGATGTTAATTTAATTGAGTAATTTAAGTATCAAAATAATAAAAAATTAAAAAAATTAATGCATATTTTTTCAATTTTTAGGCACAAAATCGGAGTAAAATTAAGCCAAATATCCTAAAATCAAATTTATAGCCTTTAGTGCATGGTGGACCGATCGCTCGGTCCACGAATTCAAGAGTGTGGTCCACAGGAATAGCACATGATCTTTGGCATGGTCTACGATGGGTGAAAGTATTTTCGCATGATCGAACGACGGAGATTAATCCAAATACGGGATCGGACGGTCCAGAACACACGTTACCTTATCCAACGGTGGTGGCACACTCTCAAAGCGTGATCTGACAGTCCAAATTGATTTGGATCGAGATCCAACGGCTGTTGTTCATTGTCGGTTGAAACTAATCAGATGAAGAAATCTGATGCATGATCCGACGATCGAAATTCTATCTGATGCTTGATCCGACGGCTGTGGTTATTCTCGACTGAGAATAGGAGATCAAACGCATTGATCGACGGCCAGAAATCAATCAAGTGATCGATCCAATGGCCAGCATCATTCTCGATCATGATAAGGAGTTGATCTACATTTTTTGGGGTGATCTGGGCGATCCAATGAAGATCCGATGGCCAAATTAAATTCTACTGGTATACTACAAATTCTAAGGGTTTTAGGACTCCTTTTGCTACCAGAAAAAGATAAAAAATTTATCTATAAATAGGAAGTTCGAGATAAGAGAAAAGAATAAAAAAATTAATAAAAATATAAAAAAATTAGAAAAAAATTAGAAAGATTAGGGACCAAGAGGATAAAGAAGAGAAGTTAGTTCACTCTACGGAGTACGAAGAAAGAAGGAGAGGTCATCAACCATCTTTCTGACGAGGCTGCACTAATCAACTTCAGATCTTTATTACAGTTTTATTATATTTTATTATATTTAAATTTTTATAATTAAATTTAATTCTAATTAATATAAAATTTATTTTCTTACACTTTAAATTTCTATCTTTTATTTTTATCGCAAGTAGATGTTGGGATCTAGTTAGTAGATCTTAGTACCAATTTATTTTATGCTCTTTGAATTTTTATTATTTATTTTTATTATAAGTACAAACTAAGATCTAAATAGTAGATCTTAGTACCTAATTTATTTTTCATACTTTTAATATTTATTTTTTGACTTAAATTGCTTTCCTCAAAATTTTTTTTCTTTTATGAAATCAAAGATTTCAAACCAAATTCTGTCTTCTCTGTGGATTCGATCTGACTCACTA
>KE511204.1:9252-22429 GCA_000441515.1 Elaeis oleifera | reverse complement strand
ATAGAGGTACACGGGCAAACTCGTTATGGGTCCGATTAGGCCCCAAATCTCAAGCCTTATCTTTCGAGAAACCTGCTAGCATCGATGTAACCGTATGACCATGCATTTGAAGCAAGGCATTTGTTTTTGAAACTTGGCAAGATGACCAACAAGAAGCGTGAGAGTAACATAGAGGGACTAATTAATGCATATTGGCACTATAATAAAAATGATTTTGATGATAAATTACTTATGATATTTTTATTATGTGCCATTAAATTTTTTTTTTCTACTGCATTTTCATAAAAATATCACTATTTTTTAATAAATATTTTTTATTAGCAGTATTTATTTTAAATATTGTAATAAAGTTGTATTTTATGATATATAACTTGAAGTGTTGGAAATAAAAAATATATTATAATATTTAACTAATATATAAGTAAATAATATCATAATTTATGGGATTTGAAAATTACCGTTTGTTGCTGCCGATCTCCGGTGAGATGGTTGGTGGCGAGCCGAGTCGTAGCGCGCGGATGCTGAATAGCAGGGAACCTACAAAATGAAGTCCTCTTACTGAAAGTTGTCCGACAGGAGACCCTCCGATGCCTAAGTCAGCCGGAGAAAGAGAACACTAGAGAGCCAAAAGCTTATAATTAGCTACACTTACCTAGTCCTCCATTGCTTACCGCTTTCTATAGGGTGAAGAAAGCATTACCATGTAATCTTCATCCCTGAATATTTGGGATGTAGAGATTATGATATTTACTGGGTGGTTATCTCATTAACTGCCATCAAGATCAAGTAATGGATAGTTCATGGGTAACTGTTACGTCCCACAACCACGAGTATTTAATACTCATGCCGGATAATCATCGTTTGATCTTCAGATCTTTCGGGATCAAGATAGTCGGTGCAATGCCGAGTAAGTTGTTGGTCGAACACCATCCAGATGTCGAACGTTGTTGGCTAGTTGTGGATTGAATCATCAAACTAAGTC
Organism: Elaeis oleifera; assembly: GCA_000441515.1. Lineage (NCBI taxonomy): Eukaryota > Viridiplantae > Streptophyta > Magnoliopsida > Arecales > Arecaceae > Elaeis > Elaeis oleifera. Next base: position 21,447 of record KE511204.1, on the reverse strand, counting down.
GGTCAAATACCGACTTGGATATATTTCGCCATCTAAGTTGGCTCAATCCGTAATGTTACGCGCTTAGTCAAGAGGAAGATGAGAGCGAAAGATAGTCACCGCGTACTTAGTTGGAAGGAGGCAAAGAAGAGAGATAGTCGACTAAGCGACGAGGATCTATCCCAATACTTACCTCCCAACTCCCAAGTTCAATTTTATAGCTTTAATCGAATGAGAGGAGTTAACTATTATATGAGTTTGAGTTACTTTTTCGATGAACTTTATTTATTATCGCCTTAAAGGCTGTGTCCAGCCATTCTATCATTTCGTGGAGTGAGCCATCATTTTATCATTTCGTAAGACATGCGATGATCTTGTCGCATCGTAGGTCATGCAATAATTATTGCCATGAATCGTCCAAGGCAATCTTCCATAATGATTACAGAAAATTGGGTGGTTGAATAATAATTCTTTGAACAGCCTGAGTCATCCATATGTCAGTTGGCCATTTGTCCGATTTATTATCATGAGGATTCAGTTTGTCTGACACGATCTCAATGGTGGTGCGTCGAAAAGCTGAGAGAATGATCGGCTGAGATTATTGCCACGTGTTGGAATCTCTAAGGATGTTAAAATTTTTGCATTGATCATAGCCATCGAGTGCATCTATAAATAAGGGCTATTTTCCTTCAGATGTTCTTCTGATTCCAGAGCCCTCATCTTCAGCCCAGAGTTTCCATCCTTAGTAGTGTATAGGATTCATCTCCTTGGGGTGTCTTAGGCTCCATTTCGTCGGTCTTCTTCTTCCTCGTCGGTTCCTCCGTCATCATCGATTCCTTACCCATCGTCGTCGGTTATTTCTAAGGTTGAACTTCTCCTCCCTTCCTTCCTTTTTAGCTTTTTAGGCTTTTACTTCAGGAATGTCTTTATCTGGTTGAGAGTTTGGAGACGAAAACATGATGAAAGATCAAGATTCTCGGACTCTAACTGTTCGGAGGGAGACTGAGGATGTTCCTCAGAATGATCTCGAAGATGTTTCTTCTCGATAAGATCATCCTAATCCATAAGAGTTGGATAATCAGTCAGCTCCCAAGAATCTTGCCAGGCCTCTCCATGAGAGGTCTGAGTTGTCTGAGGCCGATCTTGAACGACTAAAGGATTATTACCACATCCGACGAAGATGGTCGGATTGTCCGCCCTTTGGACGGCTATATTGCTGTCTACGAGTAGTTCCCCCGCACGGAGTTTCGATTCTCTATTCATCTCTTTTTTGCTAATGTTTTTGATTTATACGAGATAGTTCCTACCCAACTCACTCCCAACTCCATTAGAATATTGTCTTCTTTGTTGTCCTTAGCCATCTTCTTCATTTTGAGCCGAAAATTTCTTTTTTTGTGCTCTTTTTATGCTGAAGAAACATCCTCGAAAGAGAGGGTGATGGTTTTCAACCTCTGATAGCGTCGTCAGCTTATTACTGAGCTTCCCTCTTCCATCCATGGGTGGAAGAATATTTTTTTTATATTAGTACCGACCATTCTTGGGTCTAGACTACTCCTAACCTCTCTCTAAATAAGAACGAAGTAGTCCTCGAAGAAGATCGGGAGTAGTACAACATCCAGTTCAGTGTCTAGATTCCTACTCAATGGGAGGTTCTCGAGGAGCAATCGTTGTGTGACATCGGGATTAGTCCGACTAGTTACTTGGGTAGATTTCTTTTCGTGAATCTTTGGAGTCACCGATTTTCTTCTTTGCTTGTGGACTAACTCTCTTTCGCTTTTGACTTGTAGGCATGAGGATCTCGGTCGAATCCATTCGCCGTGCTGTCAAGAAGAACCAAGTTCTGAGCCTAGCAGACCTTTTCGGAGTCCGTCGAAGAAACCTAGGTTAGGACCCTCCTCATGGGTCCCCAGGAGCACGCAACCACGATCGCCGTCCCGAGCTCCTCCGTCGGAATGGTCTTCGTCGCCACCTCCTGCACCAGTTGTTTCTTTCGACGATGATGTCGTTGTCATCGAGGCCTCGACCAGGCTCATCAGTGCAATCTAGGCCTTACCAGCTCAGGAGGAGTCGGGTGGCGATCGAGCTGTGGGTTGGGGAGATGCTGACCAAGGGAAGGCTCCAATGCCTCCCACCTTCACCACCGATTATGGCCCCTCAGATTCTTCTGAGGAGGCCTACATCATTATTGGGATGTACTCAAGGCAACCGATAGAGCACTCTAAGACCATCGACTCATCGGGGAGTTGATGAAGATGGTGATGCTGCCCACCGATTGGGAAGAAAGCAAGACCTACCCAATCACGGATATTATCTCGGGCTCCTATGCATCGTTGATGTCGGTAAATTCGCTGCTTCTTTTTCAGTATTTATTTTATCATTTCTCATATCGAGCAGTTAACTTAGTGAATTTTTCTCTTGCAGTTGGTACACGATGCGATAATTTTATACGAGAGGTTGACCGCTTTTGGACGGCTCAATTTTCAGTTTGAAGATAAGGCTCAGACTACCAATGCTCGGGCTGAAGTCACTGAGAAACTTCTTCATACTACCGAAGAGCGAAAGAAGAAGTACCAAGAAAGATCGCCCTATTGGAGAACGAGTTGGTGCTTTCTCGGGACAAGGCTGCCAGCTTGGAGTCCCAACTAAACAAGAATAAGGAGGAGTTGGACACGCTGAGAGCCGACTTCCAAAAGAATAGTCGGCGAAAGCCGCCCTCGAAGAGGAGAGGGGCAAAAGGCAGAACACCGAGAAAGCCATCCAAGAACTGAAGAAACAACTATCGGTGGCAGAAACTCGAGCCCAGGAGGCAGCTTCTCGGGCACTGACAGAGTTTTGGACATTGCAGGAGTTTGAGAATGAAGTCGTAGAAGGCTCCGCGGTCACTTATCGACTCGGGTTCGAAGATTGCAAGAAGGCCAACCCAAGCTGGATCTAAGCGGGCTGCAACCGAAAAATGCCTCTGAAGAAGGCTCGAGGAGTGACGAGGAAGCAAGCAATGTGGAAGACCAGCCTCAGACTCCTTGATCCTTTTGCTCTTTTTATATTTTTGCTTTCATTTCTCAGCCATGTACCAAACTATTTCATAATAAAATGAAGTCCTTTTCTTCAAATTTTATTCTATGTAATTGCGTGCGACTCTTCTATGTTCACTTATTTTGCAAAATGACTAAGTAAGAAAGTCGGTAGAGACCGCAAACTTGCAACTAATAAATAGATTAGAGAAATTTTTTTTAAGTCAAGCAGTCAGTTTTTATAGAACATCTCATTGAATGAGAGCACAGTCGATTTTCGTAGAATGTCCCGTCGAATTAGGACATAGTCGGTTAGAGAAATTTTTTCTAATTTGTTTTGGGTCATTCAATTCTTAGTCAATCAGTCGAGAGCCAATTAACTACCTTAGCTGATTGAATGTTAACCTTTGTTTTGCTTTTTCGTTAATCGAGTGTCAGTCGAATAACGTTTCGTCGGATACTAGCCGACGATGTAATTATATGGCTGGATGTCAATCGGCCATATTATTCGGTTAATTACTGAATATATGAACTAGTCAGCACAGAATTGTAGATTTAAATTTTTAATATATCAGATAATTTTACTGATAGTACATTCATAGATTCTCAGCGTTTCAAGTTTAAAAAATTTCGTGCCATCCAAATTTTTGATTTTGTATGCTCCTGATCGCAATATTGCTGAAATTCTGTAGGGGCCCTCTCAATTTAGAGATAATTTTTTTTGCTCGATCGGTTTAGAGACTTCAGCTCTTCTAAAGACAAGATCTCCTGCTCGAAAGATCTTGGGCTTGATCCAAGAGTGATAATATCGGGCTATCCTTTGTTGATACGATGCCATCTTTAGTTGAGCTTCTCTCCAAGTTTCATCGAGCAAGTCCAAATCGGCTTGTCGTCTATCCGAATTGATCGATTCATCGTACTGTTCTACCCGAGTTGAAGATAAATCAATTTTCATCAAGATCACACCTTCCATCCTGAATACTAATTTGAAAAAAGTTTCTCTGCTTGGAATCCAAGGAGTTGTTCGGTACGACCCAAGAGTATTGTAGAGTTCGTCAGTCCACTGACCTTTAGCTTATCCAAATTTCATTTTCAGACCCTGTAGTATTATCCTATTGGTCATCTCAGCTTCTCCATTGGATTGCGGACACCTAATCGATGTGAGTTTATGGATGATGTAATATTTTGCACAAAACTCTTCAAACTTGGTATTGTTGAATTGTAGATCGTTGTCGGTGATGATTACTCGGAGTAAACCAAATCAGCAAATGATGGACTTTCATAGAAAGTCCGTAGTTTTATTTTCATTATTTGTACTAGTGGCTCGGCTTCCATCCACTTGGTGAAGTAGTCGATAGCTACGATAATAAACTTCTTTATCCACTGACAGGTGAAAATGGATCGAGTATGTCGACTCCCCATTGATCAAATGGCCAAGATACTGAAATAGTCATGAGATGACTTGACGGAAGTCTTTGGACATTGACAAATCTCTGAAATTGGTCACACTTCTGCATTAAGTCGGCAGCATTCTTTTGCATAGTTGGCCAATAATAGCCTTATCAGAGAATTTTGTAACATAACGACTTGCCCCCTAGGTGATTACCACAAATACCTTCATACACTTTTCGAAGAGCATAGTTGGCTTCGAAAGGATGAAAGCACTTGAGCAGGGACAAAGATGTCGATCTTCTATAAAGTTGATTATCGATTAGTACACACTGAGTCGTCAATCGCTTTACCCGATATGCTTCAACATGGTCGACCGGCACGGTTCCGTCAGTTAAGTATTCGACGAAAGGGTCAATCCAACTTGATTTATGATCGACTTGTACTTGAAGCATTTCCTCTTTGGCATTGATACTTGGATTGTCCAAATGCTTAATGAAGATTTTTTCCAACTCGCCGCATCCGAAAGTTGCGAGTCGAGACCAGAAATCAGCTCGAGCATTTTTGAGCGAGGGATGTGGAAGATCTTAAAATAATCAAAATTTGCTTCAAGATATCTAAGCTTCTAAAGATATCTGAGTAAGACAAGGTCTCGGGCCTCACATTCTCCTTAGGATTGTCCAGCTACCAATTGAGAGTTGGTGAATGCCTTCAGTCACTTCACACCAAGATCTTGGGCTTTTTCAGTCCCGCTATCAAAGCTTCATATTCGACTTGATTATTGAAGGATTTGAAATAGAATCGAAGAGTATATTCGGTCACCATCCTATCAATGTTGGTTAAAATGAGATCCGCCCACAATCTTGAGCATTTGAAGCTCTATTCACCTATAGAATCCATGTCGGTTCTGAAGTCTCTTCCTGAGATTGCTCCTTGATCTCGTGATTACCGGCTGATGTGCACTCTACGATAAAGTCGATAAGTATTTGAGCCTTCATTGAGAATCGAGGAACATAAGAAAGATCAAACTCACTAAGTTCGCTCGTCCATTTTGCCATTCCCTCTGAAATGTCTGATCATTGAAGTAATATTTTCAGAGAGAGATCGATTAAGATTCTTATTGAATGGGCCGAAAGTAGAGATGCAATCGCTGAATAGTTGTAACAATAGTAAAGATGACTTTTTCAATCCAAAAATATCTTGTTTCCACTCCATGCATGACCCGACTTATATAGTAGACGAGTTTCTGCATCTTGTTTTCTTATCAGACTAGCACCAAACTCACGGCTTTAGAGGTTGTAGCCAAATACATAAACCGCTCCTTGCCTATATTTGGCTTTGTCAAGAGTGGAGGAGAACTTAGATACACTTCAAGTCGTTGAAAGCCTTCTGACATTTCGCTGTCCAAGTGAAGTTTTTCATCTGCTTGAGAATTTTGAAAAATGAGAGGCATCATCTACTGATTTGGAATAATTGGCTGAGGGATGCAACGCATCCCATCAACCTTTGAATATCCCATCGAGAAATAGAAGGCTTCATATCAAGAACTGCCTTAATCTCCTCGAGGTTAGCTTCGACACCCTAAGATCATCCTAAAGATACTTTGGTCGGTTCAGCTTCATTTGGTGTCTCCTCAAAGTGTCAAAAGCTTCCGCTAAGTCATCGATATGGAGAGAAGCTTCATTGTTTTTTACGAGCATATCGTCGACATAGATCTCCATGTTGCGATCGATTTAATTCTTGAAAATTTTATTAATCAGTCTTTAATATGTGATCTCAATATTTTTGAGACTGAAAGGCATGACTTTATAACAGGACAAGCCTTTGTCGGTAATAAATATCATCTTCTTCTCATCTTCGGGCGCCATCCAGATTTGATTATATTTGGAGAAGACATCCATAAAGCTTAGTAGCTGATGACCCAAGATAGCGTCGCCTAGTTAATCAATTCAAGGGAGTGAAAAGCTATCTTTCGGACAGACTTTACTTATGTCGGTATAGTCGATGCATATTCTCCACTTGCCATTAGCTTTCTTGACCATTATGACGTTCGCAAACTAATCTAGATAGGTTGCCTCATGAATAAAGTCGGCTGTCAATAACTTATTGACTTCTTCGTCGCTGGCTTTCTGTTGCTCGGGAGCGAAACTTCTTTCTTCTGTCTCATCGACTTGTGCTTGATGTCGATATTTAGTCGGTAGATAATCACCTCAAAGGGAGGCCCAGTATGTCGGAGGTGGACCAGACAAAATATCAGCATTTTTCTTAGAAAAGTGACAAACTTTTCCCGTAGATCGTCGCTCAACGAAGATCCAACTTGGATGATTTGAGTTGGGTCTTCATTGTTGAGAGGCACTGAGACGAGTTGCTCTACGGGTTCTCCCTGACTTTCTTCTTCTCTCTAATCCAAACCGTCGATGGGAAGAGCTTCAGTTGGCTTTTTTTTCTTTATTACAGTCAAGTAACATTGTCGGGCCAACTGTTGATCTCCTCTCATTTCACTAGTCCCATTCCTCATCGAGAAGCGTACAAGCAAATGATATGTTGAAATAATTGCTCGAAGCGTATTTAATTAGGTCATCCCAATATAACATTGTAGGCTGAAGGGACCCAGACCATGAGGAAGTTAAGTCGCATGGTTGAATGCCGTTGTTATCTGATAGTAACATGAAGTTCTATCTCTCCTTCTACTTTGATCAAGTCACTAGTAAATCCGATCAAAGGCATGTTGACTGATTTTAGTTAGTTAGTAGAAAGTCGCATTCGAGAAAAGGCATCGTAGAATAACACATCAGCAGAGCTTTCATTATCAACAAAATATCATTTTACATCATAATTAGCTATTGTCATAGAAACAACAACAGCATCGTTGTGAGGAGTTTGAATTCCTCATAGATCTTCTTCGAAAAAAATATATATCGTCTCTCTGCTAACATTTTGAGGAGCTTTCCAAGTCGTCTGCCCCTTATAGTCTCGATCCTATCGAGATCATGTTGATCACGCTCGCTGTGAGTTAGGCATGGTTACGGCAGTGGTTAGACAACTGCCACCACTGTGGCCGACATTATAGGCCTATGGCAGTAATTTTTAGGATACGGTAGTGGTCAAATCAACTACTGCCATAGAAAGATATGACAGTGATTTTGCAATCGCTGCTATAGCAACCGCTACCATAGATACTATAGTAGTGGTTTGACCCATTACCACAGCCTTTCACCGATCAAAATAGTCGGTAAGTAACGGACGGTGGCCAACCGATGAGAGGAGGCGGATGACAGTGGCCGGGGGAAGGGGTGGATGGCGATGGTGGCGCGAGGGCCCGTCGGGGCGGTGGTTGTGGCGGGCGGCAGCTGGGGCGCTGGCGGAGATGGATGACTACCGGTGGTCGACGGACGGTGGCAGTGGTCGGCAAAGTGCGATGGCTGTGGCGGGGCTCGGGTAGAGAGAAAGAGATCACAAAATGCTCAAGCCCATGCTATAGCTAGTTGATTACTTATGTCATTATATACATGTCATTCATTTCTTCCACAATCGATGTGGGACTATCACAATCAATAATAGGTCGGATCTATCAGAGCGGTTATAAATAACCATTGCTACAGGTCAGCTTATGGCAGCGGTTATCGATAACCGCTGTCGTAGGTCTTTTCTATGACAGTGGTTGGCGATAACCACTGCTATAGATAGAGATATAGTAGCAGTTATACCTAACCACTGCCATAAGTACGATATGGTAGTAGTTAGTAAACTACTGTCATAGACCTATAGCAACAGTTATTACGCAACTGCTGCTATAAAATCATAATATAATTTTTTTGAATATGATATAATTTTAATATTTAAAATCTATTTCATCATTCATTATCTAAATAATTATCGTTAGAGTATTATCATAAAGATCATCTCGATCCGACAGCTCTAGATATGTCGATCATTAAATTAATTTTGATGATCATGAATGATGGTGTAATGATCTGATAAATAGAGACCACCGATGGATATGAAAACTTACAATGATGATCTCAGTAATATTTATATTATACTATCAAATTATACTTCAATCGGACATCATATCATGATCAATTTAGTATGAGATGATTTGGATCATTAATAAAAATGAGTGATGAAAGGACCAAACAGTGTTCGATTATAAATAATTTTTAGATAAATAATCTTTACTACTATTTTGATAATTTATATGGTGATGATTGTAAAATTCAAACCATGTGTATATGAACGATCTAAAACTATATGTCACTTGCTACTCATTCTTAAATTTTGTATTTGTGCTTTTGTAAGATATGCTCAAGTGGATTTCAACATATATGTATGATTTAAATTTTATGATCACCACTATATAAATAATTAAAGTACTAACGAAGATCATTTATTTAAAAATCATCTCAATTGGACGTCGATTGGCCTTGTGATCACTCTTTTTTTTTAACGGTCAAAATCATCTCGTGCTAAATTGACCATGCTAATGATGTCTGATTGAAATAAATTTTGATAGTATATCATAAATATCATCAAAATTATCATCATAAATTTTAGATCCATCGATAGTCTCTATGTATCAGATCATCGTGCAGTCGTTTATGATCGTTGAAATCAAATTTTAATGATCGACAAAGCTAGGGCTATCGGATCGAGGTGATCTTTTATGAGGATACTCTAATGATAATTATTTAGATAATGAACAGTGAAGATATACATAAAATTCGATTTTACTATTACAGGTTCACGTAATCATCCAAAATTATTTGTAAGTATCAACTAAATTTTTTTAAAACTCTAATTTGAAAATAAAATGATGTTATTTTGTAAAATTATCATCGCAGTTATATAGATCTTAAAAAATTATATGAAATAAAAAAATTTACTAAAATCTGATCTTTGGATAAAAATTATGGAATGATAAAGTTTTACCTACGACAACAGTTATAGTAACCGCTATCGTAGGTCCGACCTATCACAGTGGTTACGAATTATCGCTGCCGTAGGTGACCTATGACAGTGGTTATTGTAACTGCTGCAGTAGGTATAACCTACGGCAGTGGTTACAGTAACTGCTACTGTAGGTCCGATCTACGACGGCAGTTATCTGTAACCGCTGCCGTAGGTTATGCCTACCATAGCGATTATAATAACCGCTATCGTAGGTTTGATCTACTGCAGTGATTATTCGTAACTGCTATGGTAGATCTGAGCCGTTGCTGTAGGTCCTACCTACGGTAGTGGTTACAGTAACCGCTGCGGTAGGTCCATCTACAGCAGTGGTTATCCATAACCGCTACCATAGGTTATGTCTACTGCAGCAATTACGAATAACTACTACTGTAGGTGATCTACGATAGCGGTTACGAATAACCGCTGCCGTAGGTTCTATGGCAACGGTTTCTAAAATCGCTATCGTATAAGCGCTGCGATAGCCCTTTTTGTAGTAGTATGAGGATCAGCAGATAGCTGCATAGAACAATCTTGTAGGTACTTTTCGAGATATCTCCGTCAAATCAAAGTTTCTATCTCGTCCTTCAACTGAATGCATTATTTGGTATCGCAACTATGGTCGCATTGAAACCGACAGTAGCACTTTCTGTTGCGAGATATCAACTGAGACTTCATCGGCTGGGATTGTCGGAGATAACTCTCTCCTTCTATCTCCATTAGGATTTGTGCACGAGGAGCGGTGAGAGAGGTGTAAGAGTCATACTTGCCGTCGAAGTTCTTTGACTTCGAACTTGGTTGGGAGGTGGAGCATCCCTCTCAATGCGGGTTTGGTTAGGATCCATGAAGGTTTCACCTTTCTTCATTTTCTTCTAGCCTTTGCCTACAGATTGGTGCCGGTCAATCGCTCCCTTCTCAACGCATAGGATCGAAGAAATATTTATCCAGAAAATAAGTAAATTTGGAGCTTTGCAACCCCTCTCCATGATCAAAATGGCCGTCTTTTCATTGAGGTCCTGAATCTCTAAGGTGGTAGCATTGAAATGCACCATAAAATCTCTCAAAGATTCTCTATCTTTCTGCTTAACGGAGAAGAGATAGAGATTTGTGACATCCTTCTGTTAGTATTGAAGTGAGCCCTGAAAAGCTGTTCGAATTGCTCGAATGATCGAATACTCCTCGATTGGAGCCCAGCATACCAGACTCAAGCAGTTTTCTGGAGAGTAACCAGAAAGTCAACACAGAGGAGGGCGTCAGTCACCCCTGGAGAAGCATGAGAGATTTGTAGCTCTCAAGATGGTCGAATGGATCTGTAGAGCCATCGTATGGCTCAATCTGCGACATCTTGAACCTGCTGGAGATTGGCTCGTCCAGAATTCATCGAAAAAAAGATGGATGAGTGTTGATGCCGAGTGCGTCGGTAGAATCTTGATTATTATTTGAAACTGATTCAACCGATGATTAAGCTCCGTCAGCTTACAGTCGTATTCATCGAACAATCTCTGAGACTCATCGGGATGCTGAGAGTATCCTGGGATTAAACCTTCCCAGAAGAAATCGATGGAGATCGTGGTCTCTTCCTCTTTTGCAAGATTCGTCGAGGGGAAGGAGATCGACGATCTCCAGAATCGGCATGCGGAGAGTGCCAGGAGTCAGGGCGAGAGGAGTATCAGATAGGTCAATGACTCATCCGATGAGAGTGTCGAGATGTGTGGTGGGATAGAGAACGGAGCTGATGGCTGTGCTTGAAGGGCACATTCCGTGGTAGTGATTCCTCCGACCACCATCGCTACTGCTACTGTTCTGCAGTCTGCTAGAGATTGTGGACAGCCTCTGTCAGCATCTTCATTTGCTGCACCAGGGTAGCAAACTATTGTTGGTTCGTGGTGACCATCGGATGTGAAGCACTCGGCTCTGCGAGGGTTGTCGGAGGTGCGTCACGACGTAATGAGCATCGAACGGAATTAGTAGAAACATTCTATGCTCTCTTTTTGACCATAATGATTTGAGTAGAAGAGCGTATTCTTTCTCGACCCCTACCTAACGCGCCAAACCATTGCTGTCGATCTCCAATGAGATGATCGGTGGCGAGCCGAGTCATAGCACTCGGATGCTGAACAGCATGAAACCTACAAAATGAAGTCCTTTTGCCGGAAGTTGTCCGATAGAGGACCCTCTGATGTCTAAGTCAATCGGAGAAAGAAATAATAGAAAGCCAAAAACGAGAGCTAAAAGCTTATAATTAGCCATACTTACCTAGTCTCCATTTGCTTATCGCTTTATATAGAGTGAAGAAAGCATTACCACGTAACCCTCATCCCTAAATTTTCAGCACGTGGAGATTATGGTATTTACTAGGCGGTTACCTCGTTAACTGCCATCAAGATCGAGTAATATGCAATTCATGGGCAACTATTACCCCCCACGATTGAGAGTATTTAATACTTATATCGGATAACCATCGTTTGATCCCAAATCTTTTGGGATCAAGATAGTCAGTGAAATGCTGAGTAAGTCATCGGTCAGATACTGTCCGGATGTCGAACATTATCGATTGTCATGGATTGAATCATCGAAGTAAGTCGGCCAAATGCTGACTTGAACATATTCCGTCATCTAAGTTGGCTCAATCCGTAGTGTTACATGCTTAGTCAGGAGGAAGACGAGGATGAAAGATAGTCACCGTGCACTGAGTCGGAAGGGAGGCGAGAAAGGGAGATAGCCAGCTAAGCGACGAGAATGTATCCCAATACTGCTAAATCTTAAATTATTAATTTTATATAAAGCTTGATTTAGCCATACCAATCCCATAAACTATGTTACTGTACATATATATATATGTGTATGTATATATATATATATATATATA
>KE511191.1:17403-28460 GCA_000441515.1 Elaeis oleifera | reverse complement strand
GTCATGTCTACCTGAAAGATATAAAATTTTTGATAAAAATATCAAAAATACCCTTCAGTGGAAAGTTACCGTGCAATTTGATCCTACGATCTCCCTGCACCCCGAATATGACTCTGGATATGGAATGATGTCAAATCCAATATCATACTCATATTTCTCTCAATCTTATATGATGATTCAATTAATAAAATATTAGAAACTCTTTCTAATTTTTATTCTGCTTTGATCAAAGGCTTCCTGAATCATCAATCGATCAGAATAAGTAGGATGCGACGATTCCATGTTGACCTACTCACAACCTCCATACACATTCTACCATATCTAGAACATCCCGTACATGACTAAGTCATGAATGAGTATGAACCAAAAAATATGGATTCATGTATATATGGTTCTATGGTAGTCTCAGGTCAAAGGATTACATGCACAACTCCCACTATAAGAAACATCTCTTGACAGGTAAGTAAATTCTATAAGATGTTCTTAAGTCGGATCAATTCAGTGAACTCATTCTCTAATGAGCACCCACTTCCTTGTATTAGTATCTCACACAAGTGGCATATGAGATCTGCCACCCTCTCCATCGAGCATACATAGAAAGTGTTAATCTATTCGGAACATTGATCCCTACTCAATGCTCTTATGACTAGGAATATTTTAAATCAAGATTTTTAAGATTTTAGGTCTCATAGGTATGATCTCATCATAATCCTAAATTATTTTCTGATATATGGAGTTCATCATAATCATTACTAAAGTAAGATGCAGCATATGATGAAATACCTTTATTATTTAAAGAGTCAATACATAAGTTTGAAAGATTACAAGAAAACCCATCAAATATAAATTTCGATTGGCTTGTAGGGCATTTTCTTTCAGGTTTAAATTTGAGTTTAAATAGATTTGAATTTGAATGAAAATCTAGAGTCCAAATTGAGTTAGACTCTTCTCTTCATGCCACCATCTTTCTCCATGCATAAAGTATTTTGTATAAAATTTTTATGCCATTCTAATGCTATTCAGCCCCTCTCTAGGATTCTAAGATGAGGATAAAGTTTGATTCAAAATTTAATTCAAATTTGATTTAAATTAGTGATAAAGATCAACCAACGTTTGAAATTGAACCGAAACTACCCCTTCCTTATCCTTATCTTCCATGGGATGCCACCCTTAAGAAGGGATCAATTTTATGCGACCAAAAGAGTGATTTTTAGTGTAAGAAACCTCATAATTGGGGTGTAAAAACTTGAGAGTGGGTAGGGCTTCCGTGCATGAGGAATAGAGGAAGTGATCTTCCTCTTGGGCGTGAGGTGTAGGGTAGGTTCTAGGGTTTAACTTTAGATTTTGTGAGAAAAAAAATATAAGAGTGAGTCTTGTCCAATCTCCTACACCACCACCTCCTTCTAAAGCTTCATCTTCTAATCTGGAGGAGTCTAAGAGATCCAAAGAAAGGAGCTTGGATCAGCCATCTAGAACTTTGATGCGAGCTAGTACTCCTGCGAAGGAAGATCCGATCAAAGCTTCGAGTGGATGATCTGTAGAGATCGGATGACCTGTGCAGCTGCTTGACATCAATGAGAGCTTCATACCACACGTACCAATAATAGAGATTATTAACCCATAAAAGGTGATGAGTTCGAAACTCAATCAATGTGATCTGAAGGTTAGATCAGATTCAGGGCATCGATGTGATCAATGCAGTTTTCTGTTTTATATCAGATTTTATATATAAATTTTTTATGTCATAGATCTTTAATGATAGTTTAAATCTAATCCAAGGTATATTTAGAAGATTAAAATATTTAATTTTTTTATTTTTCACTATAAATTTAAAATACATGCTTTGAACTACTCATTTTCCTTCACCTTCACCATGCTGCACGCCCAAGGAGAGGGGGCTATTTCCAGTGCCCTCTCCTCCATCTTGATTGCCCATATAGGTGAGAGAATGAATAAAAATATAGCTAAGTGCATCAAATCTAATTTGATTTAGATTTAGATTAAATTAGAATCCAATTCGAATCCGATTCGAATCAAATTCGAAAAGGCTGCTAATCCTAATCTAATTAAGATTTAGATCTAAGTCCAACATAGATATTTAACCCAATTTAGCCTCAATAAAATCAAGCTCAATTAACTTAGATCTGATCTAAAGTAATTAGGACTAAAATTCAATCTCTCATATTTCTTTGGATCATATATTTGATCAAATTTATCTCTGAAGTCAAACCTATGCCTCATATACAGTGCTAGCTGGACATAGTCAGTGTTTGATCCCGTATGACTCATAACTTAATTCTCAATTAAGTAAATCTATATATTCAATCAATTCTTATATTTTTAAATTAAACACATAAATATCCGGTCAATTCTTTCCTACATTGTTTGACTTGGTGCGTGACTCGATAAGCTTGAATGCTAAGCCAATAGCATAGGAACTACTTATACTAATTGAAATGATCATCTAGCAATGATATTCGATATCTAGATAGATCGAATAATTGCAAAGCAATATTCAAGAACCTCGACATATGATTATCACATAATTCATCCCTTTGACTCTAATACTCAAGGTGACCTAGGGTTTAATTGTTAACCCTGAAATAGTCATCCATATTGTATTTCAATCTTTTTCAAATCCTATGACACATCACAAGAATTATCCTGATCAAGATTTTACTGGATTGAAATATAGTGATGCATTACTCCTGTAATCTAGAGAGGTCAATCCCATCTTGACTCATACACTTACTTTACAAGTACTTGACGGTACCCAGTAGCCTTCCATCACTGTATTGAAATACAAGTAGTCTAGGACCAAAGCACAGTGAGTTACTTACAAGTCACCGTGGTGATACAAGTCGGAGAGACACTTATGCCTATATCCTTCGCGAGCTATTTTGATAATAGAGTACTCTGCAGATGAGTCACTGTTCAGTGATGATGTACTCTTACATCTTACCTATATGCCATACCAATATCTCTATATTTCTTGATTAAGAGGATAATCAATCTATATGGCACACAATGATCTATCCTCGATAAACATTATTGTCCTTCTTAATAACATATCATTTGGTCTCGAACAAGTTTAAGAACTATTCGATAAAACTTTCTTTATCGATTATATTATAGTTCTAAAGATTTCATCATAACATAAGAGTTCAAAGAAAGATATATTTTTATGGTGTACTTACCAAAAATAATTTTTATTCATTAATAATTTACATACAAATTATAAAGAACACAATCATCTACATATAGATAATTAGCTTTAGAACATATTTTTCAACAACTCCCACTTGGACTAAAGTCAATCAGAACTATATCTAATACCCATCTTCCACTCATGGTAATCGAACTCTTTGGTCCTAAGAGCTTTAGTGAAGGGTTGGCTAGATTTTCTTTCCATCAATCTTCAACAACTCCACGTCACCTTGATCAATGATCTCACGAAAAAGGTGATATCTATGTAAATATGTTTGGTTCTCTGATGGGACTTGGGTTCCTTAGCTTGAGCGATGGCACCAGTGCTATCATAATACAGTAGAACTGGACCTTCAACAGAGGAAACCACTCCAAGTTCGTATGTAAACTTTCTCAACCAAACAACTTTCTTCGCAACATCGGATGCCATAATATATTTTGCTTCGCATATCGAATCTGCTACTATGTGTTGCTTGGAACTCTTTCAGTAGATCACTTACCATATAAAGTAAAATATAGCTAGACACATTTTTACTGTCATCATGATCAGATTAAAAATTGAAATCAGTATATCTCTCAAGTTTAAAATCTATATCTCCATAGATTATCCATTTGTCCTTAGTATTTCTCAAATACTTAATGATTGTCTTCACAATCTTCCAATGGTTCTCATCCGGATCAAACTGATACCTGTTCACTACTTCTAGTGAGTAAGCCATATCCGACCTCATATATATCATAACGTACATGATAGATCTCACTGTCGAGATATATAAAATTTTACTCATACGCTCTCTTTTGAGAAGTCGGATAATCCTTTTTAGAGAGAGTAATTCTCTGGCCTATCGATAGATAGCATTTCTTAAAATTTTCATGCTGAACTGTTTCAGCATGGTATCGATGTATATGGATTGGGATAGTCTAAGCATCCTTTTAGATCTATCTCTATAGATCTTCATCCCAAGAATGTAGGATGCTTCTCCCAAATCTTTCATAGAAAACTTTGATGATAGCTACAGCTTTACACTTTGTAAAGCAGGGATGTCATTTCCTATTAATAGTATGTCATCTACATATAATACAAGAAAGATGACTATAGAACTATTAGTCCATTTATAGACGTAGGGCTCTTCTCCATTCTTAACGAAGCTATATATTTTGATCGTCTTATTAAAATGCATATTTCAACTCTGATAAGCTTGCTTTAGTCCATAAATGAACATGTTTAGCTTGCACACTTTAGATTCATTTATGGACGTGAACCCTTTAGGTGATATCATATATAATTTTTTTCTAATTCTCTATTAAGAAAATGATTTTGACATCTATTTGTCAGATCTCATAATCTAGGTATGCCGCTATAGCAATTATATCCGAATGGACTTGAGCATTGCCATAGGAGAAAATATCTTATCATAGTCAATACCATAACATTGATGATATCCCTTGGCAACTAGATGGGCTTTATAGATCTCTACCTTCCCATCCACTCTCTTTTCTTTTTGAAGATCCATTTACATCCTATGGGTTTAATCTCTTTGGATGGATCAACAAGTATCCATACACTATTGATCTCCATGGATTTCATTTCAGATTTTATGGCATTTAGCTATTTCTCATAATCGAACCTCTGCATGGCTTCCATATAGGTGATCGGATCCTCATCGTTCTCATCTAGTTCGATAGGACCATCATCTCAGATCAAGAAATCATAGTATCTGTCCAGTTGGCATGGTATTCTACCAAATCCCCTTAATGGTACCTCTATAACAGGCTCCAGATTTGATTCTCTAATTAAATCTGGTACTGTATTCCTACTCAAAGGTATCTGATTTTCTACCTCACGAATTTCATCAAGTTCGATCTTAGTGGCATCGTTTCTTCTCTAAGAAACTCTCTTTCAAAAAGACTGCCCTATTACTGATGAACATCTTTTGTTCTTCAGTGAGATAGAAATAATATCCTTTATTTCTTTGGATACCCTATAAATAAATACTTGTCGGACCTAGGTCCAAGCTTATCTATTTTTAAACATTTGACATAAACCGAACATCCTCAAATCCTAAGGTGTGAGAGTACTGGCTTACATACTATCCATATCTCATATTGAGTTTTATTTATAGACGTGCTTGGAATCCTGTTCAGTACATAGCATACAGTTTCTAGAGCGTATTCCTAGAAGGAGATTGGCAGAGTCGCAAAGTCCATCATGGATCGAACTATGTCTAATAGTATTCGATTTCTCCTTTCTAATACACCATTATGTTGTGATATCCCTGAAGGAGTCTATTGTGACAGAATTCTATTCTCTTCTAGATATATCAGAAACTCATTGAAAAGATATTTATCTCCTCGATCTAATCAAAGAGTTTTAATACTCTTCCTAGTTTATTTGTTTACATTATTATGGAATCATTTGAACACTTCAAATGATTCAAATTTATGCTTCATAAGATAGATGTACCCATACCAAGATAGATCGTCAGTGAAAGTAATAAAGTAATTATACCCACTTCTGGCGCTGATCCTCATGGGTCCACATATATCACCATGTACTAGACTTAGAACATCAGTAGCTTGTCATCTTTTCTTTTAAAAGGTGACTTTATCATCTTACCAAGAAGATAAGATTCACAGGTCGATAACAATTCACAATTATCAATGTCGAAGATTTTCTCTTTAGTTAGGCTGTCCATCTTGTTCTTGTTCATATAACTTAGCCGATAATACCAAAGATAAGCATTGTTGATATTATCTACTTTAGGATATTTATTAGATATGTACATTACACTAATAGGCTGTGATAGTAGGTATATGCCATGTTTTAATTGTCTATGCAAAATTATAGTACCATTCAAAATGATATCATAAAATTCATCCTTTATTAAAAAGTTGAAACCAACTTTGGCCAAAAGGCCTACAAAGATGATATTCATCAAAAAGAAAGATAATAATGATAATCATCTAACATGACAATTGTAGATTCAAAACAAACTGAATAGTTCCTAGAGCTAGAACTAGAACAGGACTTCTATCTCCAACATTCAAGAACCATTCGCCATCTTTAAATTTCTACCAATCTGAAGTTCCTGCAATAAATTGCAAATATTAATTAAACTTTCGATATCCAATACCTAGATAGTAGTATCACACATAGAAAAATTACAAGGAGTTATCATATAAGTATCTTATCTAGTAACAGATTGCTGTTTTCTCTTGTTTGACCTGTTGGGATCAAGAGAGGCTATATACTGACGATAATTCTTTTTTAGTGACCCAGCTTCTTATAGAAGAAGTACTCTTCGTGACTTTTATCAATTTTTGACTTCTTGCTCTGATTGGGCTTTGTAGCCCCAGCATGTTGCACTTTCTTCTTATTCTTCTTGTTTTCTTTCTTAAAGAGACAATGCTCAGAAGAAAACTACCCACTATATTCACCGGCTCCTTTTAAAGTTAGTTATTCTTCTCAAAGATCTGTAGTAATCCTAGCAAATCATGGTAGTTTACTATAGGCTTAGTCATTCTGTAATGACTAAGAAAGGATAGATAGGACTTAGGTAAAAATTCAGGATCGCATCTTTTCTAGCTGCTCATGTAAAGAAAATCTAAGTTTATTTAGGTGCTCAATCTACTCGATTATGTATAATACATGATCAGTGACCGGTGCTCCTTCCCTCATCCGTGCGTTAAAGACAGCACAAGATGTTTTATGCTTCTTAATGTCATCAGGAGTGCCAAAGAACTCGTTCTATATTTGAAGAATTTTTTTCGACTGAACATCCTCAAATTTATGACTGAACTCATTGTTTATAGCTACCCTTATAATGCAACGCATAGTGACTCAGTCATTGAGCCACTTCTGGTAAGTATCTTTGACCACACCATGAGCATTGGGACTGGGTTCCTCAGGTATCGAATCTGTAAGTACATATAAGATTCTCTCATACTTTAATACAATCTTAAGCTTTTGATACCAACTATCAAAATTAGGTCTGATAAGCTTGTTACTATTCAACAGTGAGTGGAGCGATAAAGTGTTAGCCAATTCTTGAAAAAGAAATACAAAACTTATTAGTATATGAATTATTTAATCCTAAAAGTTTGGACTTTAGTCTAAAGGTTCTCTTACTATTTTATACAAATTGATAGCTTCTACCTCCAATTCAAGAAATTACATTAATTCCTTAATAGATACTAGAATCCACATAGACTGCACATAAGCCCCAGTTTGCTTAGCCAATTCTTGTGCATCTATGATTAGGTTCTTAATCAATTATTTTTTTAAATAATTTTAGTAATATATTTTGCCCCAAGCATCTCTTCAGTAGGTATCATGCCTCCACTAAAATTTTGATTAGGTCCAACTATTGACATAACCATACCCAGTGCATCTAACAACGAATGTTCAGGTCCGAATTTGCTCGGCCAACTTGACCATTGATTTGAAAAATGCAACAAGATAATCATATAATAAATGATAATTTCAATACCAAATAAATATCAAGAGTTTGGACCTTCAATGTTTATTTAGAATACTGGATCCATTATCATGCACCTTAATAGGAGGCTATGAACTAGTTATTCTCATAACTGTGTCATTTTAAGGATCAAATAATTTAAAAGATTTAATTAATTGATTTAAAATAAAAAAAAGATTAACTAGAATTTCAATGATCCTCTCATTGACTTCATCAAGTCATCAAAGAGGACTAGAAACAAGCTGGCTCAAGAACACCTAAATCTGTCACACTAATTTATCTTAATGGCATGTGTTAATTCGAATCATTTTGTGACATATTTTAATATAATCTATCAAATTGGTCAGATAAGTGAGATTGATAGGAGGATAGCCAATGCTTACCTTAGACACTATATAGGCCAGATAAGTACACCCCTAATTAAAAACCACCGACCATACTGTTGAACTTATCTTAGACACTAATTGATTGATTAGTTTCGATTTGGTCAGCTAAAAGACTCGTGTTCGACCACTAAGCCACAATCAGGTCTATTTAGTATGGTCAAAAATATAGACTTGATCAAGCTATAACTATTGAGGTTGATCTTAGAGAAATCTTAACCTAATCTAATTTAATTATTGATTAGATTTAATCAATTTTTCTATTTGATCCATATTTATTACTAACCCAAGGTCTAATCCAGTTAGATGATCTGATTCAAGCTAACCCATAGCCCCTTAGTTTATGAGATATCTTAAGATCTTCAATTCTCAAATCTAGATCTTTTGATAATCATATCTTAATACATAATTAAGTATATAAAATTCTATATTGAAATAATTTCAACTTGTAAAACTATTTTACAAAAATTTTCATGCAAAATCTTACATCATATATCATTAATTTTAGATTATGAAACTAATTTTTAGATCTGAGTATTTTGTATAGATCAGTAAAAAATAAATCATAAAATTTTTAGATCTAATCTAAACTTTTTATGATTAGGTTTCTTTTCACCTTTCTTCTTCATGAGATATAATCATATCGGCACCCCTACATATCATAATAGAACCCATTGATTAGACAAAAGAGAGAATTTAATCTGTACTTCTTCTTATGATCGGACGGCCATGGTGATCAACTCAATTTTAAGTACTTGATTACTAAAAATAATTCAACACTACATATCACATATGTAAAAAAAAATTTTGGTTCATATTATATTCATAACATGATAATAGCAGAATTTTTTTCTAATCTAATTAGATCATAAATACAACATTAAATTTTTAGATTTGAACCTTAATCATATCATCACATGAATCATTAATTTTAGATCTAAAAAATAAAAAAAAATATTCAAAATATATGTATGATTGCATAGAAAAATTTTGGTTTGAGATATGATCAAATATATGCAGATACTTTGCTCAAATCAGATCTGAAACTTTATCAAACAGATTCAGATCTGAGCCTAATTCAAACATCAATTCTATAATTAAATATATCTAAAAAATCTATCAAAATAGATTTAAATCTATGCATAATCATATTTAAATCAGAATAAAAATCTGCATAGAAAATTCTACTAAAATAGAATTTTAAGAGATCATTTTTAGGGATTGATTTGATCCGATAATTTGGTCAAAACCATATCAAAAAATTACAGAGAATACCAGATCAAAATAAGGGTTAATTATATTAAAATTTGATTCAAAATTTGATCAAAAAAATTAAAAAAATTAAAATTAGACTATGTGATCATGATATATAGTCTGGCTCTGATACCAGTTGAAGAAAAATTATTTGATCGCATCGAATATTAGAAAAAAATTGAATAGATTAGTAATTAAAATTTCATAATATTCACTAAATATTATCTTCATTCACAGTGAAAATTTAATTAAGATTGATTGATTCCTGAATTGAGTCGCTTTGCAAGATCCAGATATCTGGACCCTCTACTTCACTCGCATACCAACCAACGTAGGAAGGAGGGATGAAGATCTCTTCAGGAAGGAAGGAGAGAAGGACTTTGAGATCTGATCTTTAAGCCTTAAAGAACTCCACATGACACCCAAGTTAGAGGGAGAGGATGCCCAAGGGAAGACACGCCTAGAGAGAGGGGATGCCCAAGGGAAAGGAGACTCCTTTATGATTGCTTGATTGCTTTCTCTTTTCTCCAGACCCCTCCTTAAATAGACAAAAGATCGTAGATCAAATCAAATACCTTCATGGGTTAGAAATAGAACTTTTTAAGTTTGAATCAAATCCAAACTCTTTAATGTTAGATGTGTGCCCTAGAAGCCAATTTTGGCTGACACATACTTTTTTTTAGGACATGTTTTGTACTTGATGGACAGTCTTTATAACCAATCATATTTATGTGTCCATAATTTATCCTAAAAATTAACAAAGATAATTTGTATATTCTTAAAGTATTGAGAATTGGAGATATACATCATTAGTGGTTAATTTCTAAAAGCTCTCGATTGAAGGATCATCACGGAGGACAGTAATCAATCTATTCAAGATCGATGCACGGATCACCTCCCTTTAGGACAGATGAGTCTCGAGTCTGTGGTATAGAGACACTGGAGTGAGAGTGTAGATAGTTGTTAGAGAACAACTTGCACTGAGCGTGACCAACACGAAAAACTACTTGGATGTCAACTTACTCATCAGTGATTTTTTCGATACTGCAGTGGTGTGACTAGTCTTTTGACCTACAGTGTGTTGGCTATTCATAGCGAGGCTACTTAGTTTGACTGGACATTCTCTTAGTCCCTAGCCATTCAGGTCTTTACTGTGTATGTTGGCTATTGTAGATTTAGGTTCGCTGTTTGGTGTAGGATGTACCTAAATGAAATCTATCGACCTTGGTAAAAAAGAAGTCCTATACGATTTTTAAGACTAAATTTAAGAAATCTCTAATCAAAGTAAGTGTGAATACTAGAAAATTTTTTTTACAAGATTCACAAATGAACTCAAATCAAGCCAATCTAGCATATGACTGACGATGGGTTTGACAAGTTCTCCATGACCTCCGTCAAGTCGGAACTCACGATAGAGGGATTGTATCACACGATAACTGCACATAAGAGTTTATTTTCTTTTCTACTAGATTGCCATTATATATTACTATATGCCACTAGTAGATTGTGAGAACTCACTAAGATCATTTTTGGATCAATGATCTTTGTTGAGGTGAGTTGAAATCATTTCAGTCTATCGAAAAGAGTTTCAATGATACTGTGATAGAGATCATGATATGCCTCACTACCAGACAGAATAGAATCTGAGGGATCACACACAAAAGGAGCTTGACCTGATCAATGACTTGGATCATATTCAAATTATCAATTGGATTGATAGTTTAAATTTAAAACT
>KE511174.1:5252-20178 GCA_000441515.1 Elaeis oleifera | reverse complement strand
AGACAGTTACAGACGTCGCTATCAAGTCTGTTGCACCCTCCGCCTATAAATATGGCCTCCCAGATACGTTATTCTCTAAGCTCTTGTCTCTATCTCAAAACTCTATTAAAATCTCCGTTCGAGCTCTCCATTCTTGTTGAGGCAGAGAACTGACTTGAGCATCGTAGGGTCATGCCGGAGCAACCCCAACTCTGGTTTAGACTTCCTTTTGCAGATCCCGACGGTGACCACGGCACCCTCGACTCTAGTATCTCCGATGCCGGTGGATTTTTGCACCAACATGGCTGATCAACGATTGAGAATCATTCAAGGGCTTAATCATCAATTCGATTGATGATTAACCTTATGCAAAAGTTATAATAAATTAATTCACCAAGTATTAGTGAATTAATAAAAGATTAATTAGTAATTAGATTACTGATTAGCTCAATTTAATTGAGCAAAGAGGATTAAATAAAATTTAATTAAATTAGATTCAATTAGGTTTGACCCGATTAGGTTATGAGATGATCTAATCACTAAGGGAGAATTATCCCTGATTTGGTTAGGACTTTGATTCAATCAATTTTTAATTTGATTAAAATTTGATTAAAAATTTATGAATCTAATTAGATTGAGTTTTATATATTTATTGGGCTAAATCAGATATGATTTGGTTTAGATCCAAATAAGGAAACTTAGAGTCCTTATTGGAATAGGACTCTTCTCTCTGCGCCAACCCAAATTACACGCCATATATCTCCACACACAAAATTATTTTGTGTGATATTTTTTCACAAAAAAGATTTCTTTCCCTTATCTATCTCACATCCAAATGTAATTTAGTTTTGATAAAAGAAAGTTTTAAAATTTGATTTCAAAATTTCCTTATCAGGAGAATCTGTTCTCATCCAGATCACCCTCTCCATGCCAATAAATTTTTTTCTCCTTATATGTGTGATATTTTGAGGATATTTTTTATGGGAGATTAGCTGGAGAATTGATTTACTTTATAAAATATAGAAAAGGTTGTCCCATATTTTTTTGGCATATTTTTGGATATAGAATTATGAAGGGAGGCAGAATCCTGTAAGAGTCTAAGACCATTAGGACTCTTCACCCCACCTCCTTACATGCTTATAAAAGGGCTTTTCTAGTTTCTTTTATGTGTGTAAGATACCAGAAGAGAACTTTTCATGTGGTAGTAGTTTGGATATGATTCATGACGTGAAAAATAGAGAGCAGGGTCCTCTCTCTTGGGGTGTGCACAAAAATCTGAATTTCAGATTTTTGGTTCTAAGGGTTTGGGAGGAGGAAATAAATTAGAAGAAAATTATTTTCTTCTCTATATTTCTTTTACCTCTTCATCTTCTCTAGAATTCAATCTTTAATTTCTGAAAAGATTTTAAAGATTTGAAGAAAAGATCTAGATCAGTCAAGAAGAAAGTCTTCGAGCGAGTTAGCACTCTCGAGAAGATCGATCAAATCGGAGCTTTGAGTGGATTTTTCGTAGAGGCCGAACGTATGCGCAGCTATGAGCAACCAGTAAGGATTCTCTCCACTATGTCTCTTAGTAGTAGAGATTGTCAACCCATGATCAGGTATGGAGTTATGAACTCATATTAGAAGTAGATGTGATCTACTGCTCATATGCATGCATACTGATTTTATCTTCAGATTATTTCAGATTTTATATACAACATAACATATCATAGATCCTAGAGTAGGTCGATTTGATGATTATATCATATACATGTTAGATTAATTTGATTAATTTAATTATCTTTCACTATAATTTTTCCAAAAATTTCGAAATACATGTATGAAATCATCTATGCATCCCAACATACAACTCTTGCGGATGAGTCAGCATCTCCTTGGCAGTCCTCATGTCTTCATGCTATCACTGAAGATCATTGGATATAGATGCTAGAATGTAACACTTTGCCTTATTATCCTCATCTATCTACTTTTCAAGTGCAGCTCGTTGATTAGGAGATGGATGAGCTTATAACACAGGCGCATCCTGATTTAGGACATGGGTTAGTTTCTCGAAACTAAGAATGATTTTCAAATTTTGGAGTCGGTCTTTGTAGTTCGTTCTGATCAACCTATTTATATCAAGGATACGAGCTAAGAGGTTGGAACTCAACATGATTATCTGCAGAGAGAATAGTTTCTAGTTAGATATTTGTACTTATTAAATATTTGATCTAGAGACTTTAAAAACAACAAAGGCTCCCACTATTTCTTCGAATCTCCCATACTCCTCAAATAAAAAAATAAAAATCTATACGTGATCGATTTCTAGTGGGTACTGCGGTCCCACTGATCCATACGCACCTCACCTAATAGTTATTGGTGAGTATAGACCAATGAGTGGACAACACCTTGTCCATTACTTCACTGAGCAAGATGCAGTGGATTTGGTCTCTAAGTCCTGTGGCCTCACCTAACAATTATTGTCACATTTTTTAGTTAAGTCAAACCTATCATTCACCAGTGGACGTAAAGCCGTTATTAGGATCCTCACCTAATACTTATTGGATCCAACCCTATCTCTACCCCGGGACATCAAATGTCAATAGATTAGTTGTACCTTTTTGATACAACCGAACCACTATAACCAGCCGAAAATGATCAACACTAGGAAGGCACCAGCATCTCTACAATGATGGAAGACCTCTAGACTTAATATTTAGTGAGAAGATTTAGATTTAGATCTCTTCTAAATCAATAGATATGATTCTGACTGATCAAGTTTAGGTCAATACATCTATATGTCAGACCTACCTAGTCGGCATAGGTGAACACAAGTCAATAAGTAACCTAACATGAAACTGAATCTCTCAAAATGGCCAAGTTAAAATGAGTGGGGTCCCCTGTTGCTTTTCTTAGACACCAATGAATTGGTCAGATCAGATAGTGAAACCAATTAAATAACCACCATTTAGATACTTATCTTAGACACTAAATTGATCGATTAGAATCGATCAGATTAATCTATTGAAATGGATCGAAACTACTGAGCTAAATTTGGTCTTGAGTCAATCAATTCACATCAAAATGTGAATCAATATGACCAACTACAACTAAACTTGACTTTGAGCTCCTTTAATCTAATCCTAACCAACCATTGATTAGGTTCAATCAATTGCTCAAAATCGACAATGAATTCTAACTTGATCTAATAAATTGACCTTAATTATAGTTTAATCATAATATCTAATTTGTTCAACCCATACCCACATACAATAAAATAATTTTATATTATAAAATATTTTTTTAGATTATATTTCATTACATGCATTAGTGGCTTATGATCTTGAAACAGTTTTAGATCTAAACCTAATATTATATATCACAGACTGGTATTAGATCTAAACTTTAAATATATATCACATATATATATATATTAAATTATAGATCTAAATAAGAATTATACATATCAAATATATATAAAATTAGATCTAAAATAATAATTAAAATATCTTGAAAATAGTTTCAAAAATTGGTTCGTATCAAACTAGGACAATCTTTTCAATATAGGGTGTAAACCCTATACCAGGACAAGCTTATACCAGTCTGATGTGAACTTTTAATCATTCTAATTTTAGATCTAATATTAATAAAATATATCACATACATCAATTTTTAGATCTAAAAGATTGATTTAAATATTTCAAAAATAGTTCTCAAAATCGATCAATCTTGTACTAGGATAATCTTTTCAATATAGGAGATAAACTATATATCAGGACAACCTTATGCCAGCACAAGATCAATTTTAAATCATCTAAATTTTTAGATCTAAGACTAAAAGTCAGATTATATATGTCTTAAAAAATTAGTGGCTCTAATACCACTGTTAGAATATCGGGTAGGGTTACATGCTTAGATTTCAAAACTTTCAAAGTAGCAGCGAAAACAATCTAGATTAAACCCTTTAACCCCATATGCAATAGATCTAATCTATATCTATCCGAGCCCTAGATCTAAGACATGCATATAATTTGAAAAGTAAAATAAAATTGAGATCGAATCTCAATATCTTGCACGGATTGAAATACACCACAATCGATGATCTTAGATCTGAAGATTTCAGAGCCACACACGTGTCCAACCTCTACAGGTATCTATCGGGATCAATCTTAAATTTTTTTCTTGTTATAGATTCTTTTCTTCAAGTAGAATCTCAGTCTTTTGAACCTTTGATCACACATTGATCTCTGACTATGGTGTCAACACTTGAACTGTAGCCTTTCTGCCTTTTTGCTTGATACAGAAGAAACCACCCTTCACCTTGGCATGTGAGAGGATGGGATGCCCAATACTTGGGTATAGGAAAGAGGGGAAGAAGGGGTGGCATGGAGAAGGAGAGTAGGAGGTGATTTGAATTTTCAAAATTCTATCTTTATTAAACCCTAGGAGACCATCTCCTTAAATAGGCATTTCTTGATTCTAAATCGTTATCCAATCAGGCTAAAAAGATTAGATCTTATCTCATAAGGTCTCTTACCTTTTAATCTGATTTTTTTTTCAAGAAAATAAAACCTAATTAGAAAAGTCCTTACCTTAAAAGTCAAGTGGATGTGGCGCCTTCATCTTATAAGGCAAGATGAGTGGCACCACTTGATTTATTAGGCAGGTAGTTAGGGCACCAACTCTTGGCACTCCATTAGGATTTTATGCACAAGAGAGGGGACGTGGCCCCTCTCTCTCTCCTTCCACACCTAAGCAAAGAGGGGCGGCCCTCTCTCTTTCTTATACCCTCTCCAAGGGATGGCGCCCCTTAGAGTTTCCAAAAAGAGGAGCATGCGCCATCTCTTCTTTCCAATTAATCCTCACCACAAAAGAAAAAATAAGGGAGAAAAGAGGAGATTAGTTAGCCAACTCATTGACTTGATCCAATCTTTTGGCTCTTTAAATAGGTGCCCCACTAAATCCAAATTAAATGGATTTAGATTAGGTTCAAGACAATGGACTTGATCCAATCCTTATCTAATAAGAAATTGAAGTCTAGAAAAGAATTAGGTTTAACCATGTGCTAGCATGATTTCTTAAATCCAATAGAATTTCACTAAATTTTAATCCAACTAAAACTTCATAAGCTCAATTGGTTAATTCAAGATTAAATCTCTTAATGTGTGACCCTATAGGTTTCATTCTATCTAGTAGTGAGATATATTGTGATCTCTATCACAATATCATTGAAACTTCTTTCGATTGGTTGAACAATTTCAGCTCTACCCTTCGAGGGTCATCGATCATCAAGATGACGTCAGATGAGTCCCACAATCCATCAGTGACACCTAACAGTATGTAGTGATAATCTAGTAAATAAAAGTGTGAACCTCTAGATGCAGTTATCATATGATTCAGTCCTTCTATCATGAGTCCCGACTTGATGGAGATCATGAAGAACTCGTCAGACCTCATAATCAGTCATATGCTAGATTGGCTTGACTTGAGTTTACTTATGAATTTCATGGAAACTTCTTTCCAGTATTCACACTTGCTTTGGCCAAAGACTTTCTAAACTCAGTCTCACAAATCACATAAGACTTTTCTTTCTACCTAAATCGATAGATTCCTTCTAGGTGCATCCTACTCCTAATAGTGAATCTGAACCTACTGTAGCCAACATACACAGCAAGGATCTGAATGGCTAGGGACCAAGGAAACGTGTAGTCAAACTCAGTAGCCTTGCTACAGATAGTCGATGACACCATAGGTCAAAGGACCACTCATACCACTGCAGCATCGAGATAACCACTGATGGTTGAGTAGATATCTAAGTGGTTTCTCATATTGGTCACACTCAGTGTAAGTTAGTCTCTAACAACCACCTGCACTCTCACCCTAGTGTTCCTACACTACAAATCCGAGACTTATCTGCCCATAAAAGAGGTGAATAGTGCTCCAATCATAAATAGATTGATCACTGTCCTCCATGATGATTTTTGATCAAGAGTATTTAACAACTAATTAATGTATATCTCAAATTCTCAACACCTTGAGAATATACAAAAATCATCTTTATTAATTTTTGGGACAAATCATGAACACATAAATATGATTAAAATAAAAAAACCTTTATTAATATAAAATATTATAAGTACAAAGTTAAGCTCTGAAATTACAAAATATGTCAGCTAATAATTGGCTTCTAGAGCACTCATCTAACATCATTCACCATCGAGCCTTCCATTCTATAGAGATTATTGCTTAGTCTTCTTCCCCTCATCACCACTAAAACTTTTTTGGTAATCTTTAAGCATCCACTCCCTGGTTGGCTACTAAAAGCATATCTCTGCTTCTCCAAGTAGCCCAAAAAGATCAAGTTCTTCTTCAACTCCAATACATGCTTGACATTTGACAAGTACGGATGACCCCATTGTACATCCTCACCCTAATAGTGCTAACTCCGGCCACCATATAAGGGTGATCATCAACAAGACTTACACTTCCTTCATCGATCTTCATGTAGATAGCAAACCACTTTCGATGAGATGTGTAGTGATGTAAGTATGCTGAATCCAATGTCCATACAGTATCACACTTAGATGACCCATCCGATACCACTAGTATATCATCTCCACTGCTTACAAATGCAGTGTCAATACTCATGCTGGCATTCCCTTTATGATTTTCAAAGTGGACAATTTCTTTTCAAGTGCCCAATTTGATGGTACTTGAAATACTTTCAGACTTTTTTCTAATCTTGAGACTTTGACCTATCCTTGAATTTACCCCTAACCTTCTCCTTTGGTCATCCTTGCCTCTCATTCACAGTCAGAACCTCAAAGTTAGGATTTCTTTGCAGATCTTTTCTCTTTGCTCATTAGATTTGATCACTCCAACCACCTCTTTATAGTTTAGGATCTCCTTCCCATAGACTAAGATTGTTATGAGGCTATCATATGATCCTAGGAGAGAACATAGCAACAACAATGCCCTATCCTCCTCTATCTTCACATCCAGACTCATCACCTCTAAATAGACTTGATTAAACCTCTGAATGTGAGCAACGAGGTCTCCTCCTTTGGGCATCCTCAGACTATATAGTTATTTCTTCAACCACAGCTTATTCGTTATGTTCTTCTCCATGTATGTGTTCTCTAGTCTCATCCAGAGCCCCTTTGTTGTAGTCTCTATATATACCTCGGGCAACACCTGTTGGAATTTTCATGTAGGGGTATGCATATATGTTTCAAAATTTATTTTCTAAACATCGTAGCAGAATAGTAGATTAAAATATTTTTAATCAATATCATGCATGTATAAATACATAAACCACAAGGATCTACTTCATATGCTGAAATTGTACATATGCTGAAATTTAACATGTAATCGAATGACATAACTGTTTCATAATTCCTTTCTTCAAATCTGGATCTGAAAGAGAAGAGATTTTCTCTTAGCCATGCAAGTACCCGACCTCTATTGGTATCTACTTGGAATCAGCCTGGAACAGCCCTCTTAAGATTGAATTTTTTTCTCTAAAAAATTCAGCCTGTGAATCTCAACGAAGCCTGGATCGCAATCAACTCTTTGATCTTTTTCTTGATCTTCTTCTTCTCTTCTTCTCTTTCCTTTCCCTCCTTTGTTTATGCTGCTACTAGGAAAAAAAGCCAGCACACAAGGGACACCCAAAGCCCTTATGGGCGTGATGATGAAGGACGCCCAAAGGGGTGGGCGTTGAAGCACCAAGGGAGAAGAGAGGGAGAGAGGAAGAGAGGGCGTGGGGCACTCCTAAGGGGTGTGATTTCTCTAAATCTAATTGACACTTCATAAGTCCAATTGCTTATTTCAAGTCTAATCCCTTTGTTGTGTGACCCTATAGGTTCAATTCTATCTAGTAGTGAGATATATAATGATCTCTATCAAAGTATTATTGAAACTCTTTTTAATGGGTCGGAATAATTTCACTCTAACTCATCAAAGATTGTCGATCCTGAGCAACCCTAGTGAGTTCTCACAATCCACCAGTGATATCTAGCAGTATGTAGTGGCAATCCAGTAGAACCGAAAAGAACCTCAAGGTGTAGTTAACGTGTGATTCAGTCCCTCTATCATAAGTCCCGACTAGATGGAAGATCATGGATAAATCGTCAAACATCAACATCAATCATATGATAGATTCGATTAGTTCAAGTCTAATTATGATTTTTATGAAACTCCTTCCATCAACACATATTATAGCCACAAACTCTCAGATTTAGCCTCTCAAATCCCATAGCATTACTCTTCTCAATCAAGATCGATAGATCTCATTTTGATACGTACTCTACTCCCACAATGGACTAACTGTCGCCAACATCCACTATAAGGGCTCATTAAGATCCATATTTACGTGTCAGTCAAACTTCAGCAGCCTCACTACGAGCAGTCGTATCATCTCAGGTCAAAGAATTATTCATACAACTATAGGATCGAGACAATCACTGACGATCGAATAGAAATCTAAGTGATCTCTCATATGATCACGCTCAGTACTAGTTGTTCTCTAACAACTAGCCACACTCATCACCCAATGTCTCTACACTATAGACTAGAGACTCATCTATTTTGAGAAAAATGATCTGTGTGCCGGTCTATCCAGATCGATCACTATCCTCATGATGATTCTATGATCGGAAGTATTTAGGAATTAAATACATGTCTCTAATTCTCAACTCTTTGAGAATATGTATTGAAAGTTAATTCCACGGATAATTCAAAGACACATCATACTTGAATGAAAATAAATCTATCCTTTATTGATCAAATCAATATATTAAGTATAATATTATATCCTAGATTTATTACAATGTGTCAGCCATATTGGCTTCTAGGACATACATCTAACAATCTCTCACTTGGACTAAAATCAATTGGCCACTAATCTAAGTCCCATTTTTTCAAGATGGACTTTCAATTTTGGCTGACTCAATTACTTTATCAATGGGTTAGCCACGTTGTCCGCAGAGGCTACTCTTCACACCTCGATATATTTATTTTCGAGGTAGTCACGTATAATATGATACTGTCGCTCGATGTACTTTGATTTCTAATGAGACCTCGACTCCTTAGCAAGTGCTATGGCTCTATTGTTGTCGCAATAAAGTGATATGGTATCCGATGTCATAATCTCAAGTTTCGCGACTAACTTTTTGAACCAAAGCCTTCTTTGCAGCATCCGAAGCAGCGACATACTCAGCCTTTGTGGTCGAATCCACTATGATGGATTGCTTGAAACTCTTCCAGCTAACTATGCCACCATTGTAAATGAATGCATATCCTGACATAGACTTTCTATCATCAGAATCAGACATGAAGTCTGAATCAGTATAGCCCTCGACTCGCAACTCAGAACCTCCTCCAAAGATCAGACACAAATTCTTAGTTCTTCTCAAGTACTTAAGGATGTTCTTCACAGCTATCCAGTGCTCCTTGTCTGGATTCGACTGATACCTACTCATGACACTCACAGCAAGGACAATATCAGGTCGAGTACATAGCATGACATACATGAGGCTCCCTATGACTGAGGTATAAGAAATCCTACTCATGTGCTGAACTTCCTCAGATGTGGTCAGAAACATCATCTTGGAAAGATTAATACTATACCTAAGAGGTAAAAGTCTTCTTTCAGAGTTTTTCATGCTGACCTCTTCAGCATATTATTTATGTACAGCTTTTGTCACAGGCCTAGCATCTATTTAGGTCTATCCCTATAGACCTTTATTCTGAGAATATAGGATGATTCTCTTAGGTCTTTCATGAAGAATTCTTTGGACAACCATCTTTTGACCATGGTCAGCATGAAAATATCATTCCCAATAAGGAGCATGTCATCTATGTATAATACGAGAAATATTATTATGCTCCCACTGACCCTTTTGTATACATATGGTTCCTCTTATTTTTTGATGAAATCAAATGATTTGATCGCTTCATCAAAATGATGATTCTAACTCCAAGAAGCTTGCTTTAATTCGTATATGAATCTTTGCAGCTTGCAGACTTTGTGATTATCATCACCAGATGTTAAACCCAAAGATTGCTCCATATAGATATCTTCTTCAAGATATATATTTAGGAAGTAATTTTTACATCCATCTGTCAGATTTCATAATCATAGTAAGTTGCAACAACAAGCAGAGTGTGGATAGATTCAGCATGGCTACAGGCGAGAGGTTTCTTGATAGTCAATGCCCTCATGATGACTATAGTCTTTTGCCACAAACCTAGCTTTATAGGTATCTACCTTACCATTGACACCTATATTCTTTTGTAGATCCATTTACACCCAATGGATACTATATCCTCAGGTAGATCCACTAAGGTCCATACTTAGTTCGAGTGCATCGAGTCAATTTCTGACTTCATCGTATTTAACCATTTCTCGAAATCGATATCAGACATCGCCTTGTCAAAAGTATTAGGATCATCACCATGCCCTTATCTCTCATAAGGAATAATTCTTTACTTCCTCCGTAAGCATACCTATGTACCTTTTAGGAGGTCAGGAGACCCTACTAGAGGTGGTAGAGGAACGTCAACTATTGGCTCATGAATAATGGGTTCTAGGAGATCTATAGCCCTTTGCTCTTCAGAGACCTTCTCTTCGAGCTCAACTAACTTCCTACTGCCACCATCCTGGATAAACTATTTTCTAGGAATATGGCGTTTCGACTCATAATCACATTGTAATCCTATGAAAGTAGTAGTATCCCATGGATTCCTTTGGATACCCTATAAAACGAGCTATTACAGATCTATCCTCTAATTTGTCAGCTATTTGTCACTTGACATAGGTCGGACATCGTCAAGTCTTAAGATAATCTAGACTCAGTTTCTTATCGTACCACATCTCATACGGTGTGGTAGGAACAAACTTTGATGGAACCCTATTCAACAGGTGAATGGCAGTTAATAAGGCATATCTCCAAAGATATAAGGGTAGATCAGTGAAGCTCATCATAGACCTAACCATATCTAATAGGGTCCTATTCCTCCTTTCAGATATCCTGTTGAGCTGAGGTATTCTAGAAGGAGATCATTGAGAGACATGTCGCTGTCTTTAAGATATCCTAAAAATTTTTGACAAAGATATTCACCTCCTCGATCAGATCGAAAAATCTTAATGGATTTACTTGTTTGTTTTTCTACTTCATATCTGAATTCTTTGAATTTTTCAAAGACTTTAGACTTGTATTTCATCATATATACCTAGACAGATCATCGATAAAGATAATGAAGTAACTGTAACCACCTCTGACCTGCACATCAAATGGCCCACACACATCTATGTGTACCAGGATAAGTAACTCAGTGGCCCTTTCCCCATATCCTACAAAGGGTAACTTAGCCATTTTCTTCGAAGACAAGATTCGTAAGCTAGATACGACTCTGGGTTAAGAGAGCTAAGGATCTCATCCTTTTTCAGTTTGTTTATTCTGTCCTCTCCAATATAGCCTAGTCTATGATGCCACAGGTATTTCTGGTTAATTTCATTTCTGGGTCTCTTTTGACCTACGGCACTCACTATTTGCTCGTTCAGATTCACATTCGCATCAACATGCTAGTGATATAGACTGTCAATTAAAAGATCTCGTGCAACCAATTTATTTATATATAAATAGAATAAAAGTTTTATTGAAATAAATTTCAAAACCTTCCTATGCTAGCACAGATACGAAAATCAAATTTTAACTAGCTATAAGAATAAAATAACAGTCTTTAAATCTAATCTAAAATCAGATGATAATTGAAGAGGATAAGTGCCAACGATCTCTGCAGTAACTTTTGCTCCATTACTGACCCAAAGGATCATGTCACCTTCCCTCAACCTCCTACTTTCTATTAGACCCTGCATTAAGATATATATATGAGTACTCGAGCCAGAGTCTAATATCCAACTAGAAGTAGAAGAAACTGTAAGGTTAGATTTAATTACGAGCATACCTTTCGAAGGTTTATCATCCTTTTTGATCTTTAAGCTCTCCAAGTAGAGTGGACAGTTCCTCCTCCAGTGGCATTCAGCATCACAATGAAACACTTTCCCTTTGTTTTGACCTTCTTAGGAACATCCTTCTTAGACTTGGTCTCTTTCTTCTATTTCTTAACGGATTTAGTCTTCTTCATCCTAGTAGACTTTCTCTTGAAAGAAGTCCACTCCATAATGAGAACAGTGATCCTTGAACTCTTCAAGGTTCCTTCCGTAGTGACCAATATGTTGACCAATTTGGGTATAGTGCAGTCGAGTTTGTTCATATGAAAATTTATAATAAATTGACTATATGAACTCCTAAGGGATTGAAGGCTCAAATCTATCTACAATTCCTTTCGTATTTCAAGCTTGAGCTTCTCAAGCTCCTCAATGTCCTAGATCACTGTCATATAGTGCTCATGGACTGACTGTCTTTCACGCATCTTCAAATTGAAGAGTCTCTTGGACACTTCGAAGCATGCAGTATGGCTCTGCTCACTATACAACTCTTGCAGGAGAGTTATCATAGCTCTGGCAGTGGGCATATGCTCATGCTGGCTTTACAACTTGTTTGACATAGATGCCAGCACATAGCACTTGACCCGACTGTCTTCATCCATCTATTTTCAAAAGTAACCCTTTGCTCGGTAGTAGGATGGTTTGGTAATACTATAGATTCTTGGTTGAGTACATGACCTAATTTCTGAGGTTAAGACAATCCTGAGGTTTCTGAGCCAGTCTTTGTAATTAGTTTCGGTCAAACAATTGGTTTCAAGGATGCGGGCTAGAGGGTTTGAGGCTGACATGGTTTAACTACGAGAGTAGAGATTCAAGTTAAATTTTGTACTTTAATGTTATATTTGCTTCTAAAAATTTTAAGATGTAAACAATAACTCCACTAATTTTTGGATCCCTCCACTCCTCGGGTGGAAAACAGAAACCCTAATGTGATAAAAGGATTCCTAATTGGTGCTGTGGTCCCACCGATGCCATGCACCTCACCTAACAATTATTGATAATATGCACACAGATGCATGGATAACTCTTTGTCCAGATACTTCTCTAAGCATGTTGCAGCAACTTGATCTCTAAGTCATGTGGGCTTACCTAACAGTTATTGATCACACTCTTTAGTTAAGCCCGACCCATCGTTCATAAGCAGGTGCAAGGCCATCATTGGGTCGCTCACCTAACAGTTATTGGGTCCAATCCCATCCTTATCCTAGAGCAACTCTTTGCTAATAGAGTGGTTGCATGTTTCTGATGTAACTGAACCACTATAACCAGTCGAGAATAATCAACATCAGTAGCACGCCCGCACATCTACAATAGTGGAAGACCTATGGACTTAATATTTGTGAAGATATTTAGGTTTAAGTCTCATCTAATCAATCATCATATGACTGATCTAATTGGCATGGGCTAAATAAAAATATCAAGCAATCCAATTGAAGACTCAATCTTCTAAATTGGCCAGGTAAGTAAAGATCGGTGGGGTCCTCCCGTTGCTTTCCTTAGACATCAATAAATTAGCCAGATAAACTATCAAAATTAATTAAATAATCATATCTCAATTACTTACCTTAGACATCAATAGATCAATTGGTCCAAATAGGTTAACACAAGCGAATTAGGCTCAAACCATCGAGTCAAATTAGGTCCTTAGGTTAATCGATTCTACATATAGGATTCAATTGATTTGATCAACAATAATTGCATAATCATTTAACTTAATTGATCTAACTCTAATCAATACTTGACTCAGTTTGATCAATTACTTGATCAATTAAATCCATATGATTCAAATCAAAAACTCTAGATGCAATCTTATTACATGTCTTAATTTTTGATTTTTTCCATAACCAAAACTCTCATACACAAATATAAATTTAGATTCTAAAATCAAATTTTAGATCTGAATTTTTTATATGAAAGATAAGTTTTAAATCATGAAATCAATTTTTAGATTTAACAGACAAACATATATCTCATATAGGCATGTAAAATTCAGATCTAAATGAAATTCAGATCAATACATGATATCATATATCTCATATACCAATCATGAATCAGATTGAAAAGAATTTTATGATCTAAATATTTAATCATATATCTCATACATGAATCATAAATTAGATCAAATAAATTTTAAGTTATTTGCATCTATATATGATATGATCATGAACTAGAAACCATTCGAGATCAAAATTCAGATCTATGCATGCTTTAACATATCAACAATATGTTGTAAACTCAAATTTAAAATTAAATTTTTGATTCAAAATTTATCTATACATCTCATGTATCAAGAAAAAATCAGATTTTGAAACTCTTTTCAAAATATGTATGTCAATTTCATACATATGAAATACGTGGCTCTGATACCACTATTGAAATTTTATATAAGGGCATGCATGTATGTTTAAAATTTATTTCTAAATTTTATAGTATAATAGTAGATTAAAATATTTTAATCTATATCATGCATGCATAAATACATAAATCACAAGGATCTACTTCATATGCTAAAATTGTACATATGATAAATTTAACATGTGATCGAATCACATATCTGTTTCGCAATTTCTTTCCTTAAATTTGGATCTAGAAGAGAAGAGATTTTTCTTAGCCATACAAGTATCCGATCTCTATGGGTATCCACTTGGAATCAGCTTGGAACAGTCCTCTTAAGATTGAATTTTTTTCTCTAAGAAAATTCAGCCTGCGAATATGAATGAAGCCTGGATCACGATCAAATCTTTGATCCTTTTCTTTATCTTCTTCTTCTCTTCTTCTCTTGCCTTTTCCTCCTTTGTTTATACTACTACCAAAAATAAAGCCAGCACACAAGGGACGCCCAAAGCCCTTATGGGTGTGATGATGAAGGACACCCAAAGGGGGGGCGGCGTTGAAGCACCAAGGGAGAAGAGAGGGAGAGAGGAAGAGAGGGTGTGGGGCACTCCTAAGGGG